>SJYV01031636.1:286434-321665 GCA_006410875.1 Neotragus pygmaeus
ATGTATTGCTGAAGCCTGGCTTGGAGAATTTTGAGCATTACTTTACTAGCATGTGAGATGAGTGCAATTGTGCGGTAGTTTGAGCATTCTTTGGCATTGCCTTTCTTTGGGATTGGAATGAAAACTGACCTTTTCCAGTCCTGTGGCCACTGCTGAGTTTTCCGAATTTGTTGGCATATTGAATGCAGCACTTTGACAGCATCACTTTTCAGGATTTGAAATAGCTCAACTGGAATTCCATCACCTCCACTAGCTTTGTTCGTAGTGATGCTTTCTAAGGCGCACTTGACTTCACATTCCAGTATATCTGGCTCTAGATGAGTGATCACACCATTGTGATTATCTGGGTCGTGAAGATCTTTTTTGTACATTTCTTCTGTGTATTTAACCAAGATAAATAAATTTCTTTATTGCAGGAGACTTTAATGTACTAATGAACTCTGTGAAACTTTAAGAAATATGGATACAGGGTCTCCTGAAGAATGATTTTAACGGAAAGCATTTCTCAAGACCAGAATTCCATCTGGGGTCAAACATGCAGGATTATGTCCTGTCCAGTCATGTCTGACTCCTTTGTGACCCCATGGACTGTAGCCCTCCTCTGTCCATGGAATTTTCTAGGCAAGTGTACTGGAGTGGTTTGTCATTTCCTTCTCCAGGGGATCTTCCCGACCCAGAGATGGAACCTGGGTCTCCTGCATTGCAGGCAGTTTCTTCACCACCATCATCATCTGGGAAGCCCATGCAAGATTATAACTCATTTATAATGCCTAGTTTATGCCACAAAAAAGAGTGAGCTGGGATTAACAGTGTAACCTTGACTCTTGGGAATAATATTTTATTTTTGCTTACTGCCATGTTACAGGGGAGTCCTGTGGACGGAAGAGCCTGGTGGGCTGCTGTCTATGGGGTTGCACAGAGTCGGACACGACTGAAGTGACTTAGCATGCATGCATGTTATGCATTGGGAATACAATTAGGTCACTGAAGACTGGATTAGAACCGGATGAATCTTTTGTATTTATTAATACAAATCTTAAGATATGTGGGTAATACTGTTAGGGATGGTAGTGGTAGTGACGACGCTTTCTTCCAAGCTAGTCAAAATGAAAACAACAACAAAAAAATAGAATTCTTTAAAAAATGATTAGAATCAAAGAGAAGTTGTGAATTCTTTTTTATATATCTTTTTGAGAAGCCAAGAATTCACACAAATGATGACAATTTCTGAGTTTATAAATTTCTGGAGAGCAAAGAATATTCTTACTCATATTTGTACATCCTATAATGCTTACTCTGGTCTCTTGCATCTACTATATAATTGATGATGCTTTTAACTGAATTTCTCATCAGAAAACAGTCAACACACATCATACTATTAGAATGTCCTCATTTATCTGCAAAGATGAAAAACTAAAATTAAACTTTTCTCTAAAACATTTTGAGTTTAAAGTTTCAGAAATAAAAGGTAAAACATTTTGAAAGAGTTTCTTTTAAAATTTGAAATGTATCAAACTAATTTTAATGAGACAATAGGATTACTTTTTATTTGCTGTTATAAATGTTTTTGTCCCATCAACATAAGTAATAATCCTAAATCTTCTGGTTATTCTAAGTAGANAAAACATTTTGAAAGAGTTTCTTTTAAAATTTGAAATGTATCAAACTAATTTTAATGAGACAATAGGATTACTTTTTATTTGCTGTTATAAATGTTTTTGTCCCATCAACATAAGTAATAATCCTAAATCTTCTGGTTATTCTAAGTAGACATAACACTATCTCATTCCTTCTTTTAAAGTCACAGACACCCAAGAGAGATTTGTGCTTCTTTATGTTTTCCTTTAATCCTATTAAATGGAAGCATTGAAAGAAAGTGAAAAAGTGAAAGTGAAAGTCTGACTCTGCAAATCCGTGAACTATACAGTCCATGAAATTCTCGAGGCCAGAATACTGGAGTGGGTAGCCTTTCCCTTCTCTAGGGTATCTTTCCAACCCAGGGATTGAACACAGGTCTGCCACATTACAGGCAGATTCTCTACCAACTGAACCACAAGGGAAGACCAAATGGAGGCATTAGTGTTTGTCAGTTATGGGATAATTGTAATAGAGGATATGGTGATAACATTTATCATGGATGTGAAGTAAGTTGTATGCTCAACCTAGATCTCAAGATGGAACACAAAATAAAGGGGACATATGACACAAAAAGTGAATGCCATTGTTATTTGATTGAAGAACATTTTAAAAGTAAAAATAAGTAAAAAACAAAAACTAAACTTAATTTGAACACTAGGTACAATTTATTAATAATAGAAGTTGAGAAAGACAAACATTGAGGATGATTGAAGAAGTAGATACTGAGGTAGAAATGTCATTTTAGCACCATGAAACACTTTTAAAAAAAAGAAGAAGAAGGAAATTAAAAAATGAAAGAAAAATAAGTATAGTTATTATATCATTTATTTAGAATTCAAAACTAGGTTGTATTTATCATTTTACTTTACTATTGATACTTTTGGATTTTTATAGCCACTTATTTCTTTGGATATAGTTCTAAGGACTCATTTTTTAAAAATCATTGCTGTTTTTTGATCTGCTGTATTTAAAGCTGAAATAATAGAAAGGCTGGGAAAATTCTTTCTTATACCTTCATGGGTCTCTAGATCATATAATACAATAAAAAATTGATTTCAAGTATCATGTAGATGTGTGTTTTTTTGTTGTTGTTGGCTTTTTTTTTTTTTTTCCAGGAAAGTGAGCTTTAGTGGCCTGAAATGAAAATAATGTTTCATTCTAATGAAAGATACCCTGCGGTTATAACATTGTACTGCATGTGGCTCCCCAAGAGAAGGATGACAGAGATTCTTTTAAATTTCATTTTCCAAGACCTAAGCAAGAGATCAATACTATAATCTTCCCTTTTCAAGTCACATAAATTTCCAGTAACTGCTTTCTTGAATTAGTACATAGGAATTCAATTTAGAAAAAAAAAATTATTTTGAAGGATAGAAGAGACTTCTTTAAACGTTAAAAGGGGTTCAAGAAAAACCAACATAGGAATTCTTTTCTTCAATTCCACTGCATCAGCTCCTGATGACTATCCCAGCTAATGACTATACTGTACACTTGCACAGTACTTTATTTTCAAAGAATGGCATCTTTATTTCATGAGAGCTGCACAATGAGTATGCAAAGCAGATCAGAATGAAGAGAAAGTGAGGTCCTGAGAGAGTAAAATGACTTGTGCTGCTGCTGTGACTAAGTCTCTTCAGTCATGTCCGTAGACGGTCAAAAAACTAATTGATGACAAGACCTGGATTGTCACCTTGGTTTATTTTATTTTATTAATTTTTAAAATTTATTTATTTATTTATTTATTAACATCAAAAATCATTTATATGGAAATTAGAACCATTTAAAGTGTTTGTACAAATTTGCAAATAACAAAATACACGAGCTCCCAATCCTGAATCCCCTTCCCACCTCCCATCCCACAACATCTCTCTGGATCATCCCCGTGGTTTAAAGTTTGTTTTTTTGTTCGTTGCAAGCAGAATGTCTGCATTTCAGGGTAGATAATTCAATCCAGTAGTTTAAAATAATTATAATAATTAGCATCTATATAATACCTTCCACTTTACAGAGTTTGTCTTATTTAATATTCAGGGAAATATTAGCCATAACAAGGTTTTCATTCTTATCATCTTTTTACAGATGAAGAAAACTAGGCTCAGAGATTTCATATGACCTTAGCCTAGACTGGAACAGACAGGGATTGAACTTCTGCCCTTAAACTTCTGTTCACTTTTCATTACTCAGCTGGCCAGTAGCTCAACAATCAAAAAAAAATGCTTATGCTCAAATTTAATGGTGTGCGTTTTTCATGTTGGAGAAAAGCACACTCCTAACTCTGTCTTTCTGAAGGAGATATTAAATTTGGTTTACATTCCCCTGAGCCACTATCTCTTAAGTGCAGAGAAAACTGACCTGGAAAATGACAGGAGTAATCCACATTTAGATAACTCAGAGCTTTATTTCCACTTTCCTTAAGATATTTATATTTCTAAGTAGCAAAGGGTCAAAGTCTGAAAGCCAGGAATAGTATTTTAAATTTGACTTGATTTGTTTTAGATGTTTTGTCTCTCTGCCTTACCACACCACACTGATTTTGTTTCTTTCTTTAAAGTATGTCCATTAAAGTTGTTGTTCTTTTTAAAAAGGTTTTTTGCAAATTTGTTCATTCCAAGACCCAGAGTTCTTTGGTGAATAAATTAGATTAGATGGGGGCACCTCTACAAGGTAGAGACTATCTTTATTCCTGTTTTAAAAATAAGCAAACTATGCCCCAGACTCCAGGAAGAAGACCTGGGAATAAAACCCAGAGCTATTCACTCTGAGGACTCACATTCTTTACTATCTCATCCCACTGCTTCTTGGGAATCACCCCAGAGCTGAAATATTCCCCAGAATCCTTTATTAATGACTCTCACTGAAATAAATGTGAGATTTTTGACCAGCCCAACCTCTAAAAGCGAGGGCCTAACAGAACATTCCATTCCTGTGAGGAAAGTTCTATAGTACTGGGGACATATTGTATTTGGATCCTTGGACCCATACAACAGATAGCTATGTTTGAGTCTTTTCACATCAAAAGATTTTCTGAATATTATTCTAGTACTTTGGCATCTTCCACAAACATGGTTCTTCCATGAAACTAGATCAGGCAAGATTCTGTGCAATAGTGGAGAGATTGATAAGGAATATCTTTTTGTATGACATTATTCATTTATATTAATGGCCATTAGCTTTGTTTAGAAATTGAAATGTAAAACAATGTTTGTTTGTTTTTTTCCTGAAAACTGGCAAAATTAGAAATTGTTTTTGTAGATAAGCAGAAGTCTATGTATGCCCAGGTTAATATAATAGACTATTGCAAGTTGGGATGTTAGAAAAGCATTTTGTGGATCCTTGGATGAAGTATTGCTGCTTGTTTTTGAAGCCAAAGATGAAAGGTACATGATAGAATCACATCTTCCCCCACCTTTAAAACTACTTTTTTACTACATAAAATGTGGTCATTATAATACATCAGAGGCAATGTAGTAGTTTAATAATCGAAAAGTACAGGCATACCTTGTTTTATTGTACTTCACTTTATTATGCTTTGCAGATAGTTTTATTTATTTATTTTACAAATTGGAGGTTTGTGGCAATCGTGCATCAAGCAAGTCTATTGGCACTATTCTTTCAATTGCATTTGCTCACTTTGTGTCTCTGTATCACATATTCATAATTTGTACAATATTGCAAACCTCTTCGTCATCATTATATTTGTTATGGTGATTTGTGATCAATGATCTTTGATGTCACTATTATAATTTTGGGAGGCATCCTGAACTGCACCCATATGAGGTGGCAAACTTAATTGATAAATGCTATGTTCTGACTACTCCACCAACTGGCCATTACTCTGCCTCCTTCTCCTTGGGCTGTCCTATTCCCTGAGATACAACAATGTTGAAATTAGGCCAGTCAATAACTCTAAAATGACCTCTAAGTATTCAAGTGAAAGGAGGAGCTGCACATCCCCTATTTTAAATCAAAAACTAGAAATGACCAAGCCTAGATAGACTGAAAGTGAGGCCTCTTGCACTGACCCATTAGCCAAGTTGTGAATGCAAAGAAAAAGTTCTTGAAGGAAATTAAAAGTGCTACTTCAATAAACACACAAATAATAATAAAGTGAAACAGCCTTACTGATGATATGGAGAAAGTTGTAGTGGTCTGGATAAATCAGACTGGCCACAGCATTCCCTTGAATCAAAACCTAATCCAGAGCAAGGTCCTAACTCTCTTCAATCTTATAAAGGTTGACAGAGGTGAGGAAGCTGCTGAAGAAACATTTGAACTTAGCAAAAGTTGGTTCATGAGGTCTAAGGAGAGAAGCCATCTCCATAACATAACAGTGGAAGGATGAAGCAAGTGCTGATGTAGGAGCTGCAGCAAGTTTACCTAGATCTAGTGCAGATCATTAATGTAGGTGGCTGCCCTAAATAACACATTTTCAGTGTAGACAAAAAAGCCTTCTGTTGACAGAAGATGCCATCTAAGATTTTCATAGATAGAGAGGAGAAGTCAATGCCTGTCTTCAAAGCTTCAAAAGACAGTCTAACTCTCCTGTTAGAGGTTGATGCAACTGGTGACTTGAAGTTGAAGCCAATGCTCATTTATCATTCTGAAATTCCCAGTGCCCTTCAGAATTATGCTAAATCAATTTGCCTGTGCTCTATAAATGAAACAACAAAACCTGGATGACAGCACATCTGTTCACAGCATGGTTTACTGAATATTTTCAGTCCACTGTTGAGACCTACTGCTCAGAAGAAAAAAAAATCCTTTCAAAATAATACTGTTCACTGACAATGTACCTGGTCATTCAAGAGCTCTGATGGAGGTGAGAGTCATACTGCTTTTATGCCTGCTAACACAACATCCATTCTGCAGCTCATGGATCAAGGAGAAATTTTGGCTTTCAAATCTTATGACTTAAGAAATTCCTTTGAAGAATCTGGACAAAGTAAATAAAAAACTTGCAAAGGATTCACCATTCTAGATGTCATTAAGAACATTCATGGTTCATAGGAATAAATCAAAATATAAGCATTCACAAGAGTTTGGAAGAAGCTAATTTCAATCCTTATGATGACTTTGAGGGGGTTAAGATTTTAATTGAGGAAGAAACTGACAATATGGTAGAAATATCAAGAGAACTAGAATTAGAAGTGTAGCCTGAAGATTGGACTGAATTGCTGTAATCTCATGATAAAACCTGAATGGATGAGGAGTTGCTTCTAATGAATGAACAAAGAAAGTGGTTTCTTGAAAAGGAGTGTACTCCTTGTGAAGATATTATGAAGACTGCCAAGTATTTAGAATATTAAGCAAGCTTAGTTGATAAAGCAGTGGCATGGTTTGAGAAGACTGAGTCTTCTTTTGAAATAAATTCCACTATGAGAACAATACTATAAAACAACATTGCACTCTACAGAATTATTCATGAAATGGTCAATATATGCAGCAAAATTCATTGTTGTCTTATCTTAAGAAATTGCCACAGCTATCCCAACCTTCAGCAGCCACACCCTGATCAATCAGCAACCATCAACATCAAGGTAAGATCGTTCACCCACAAAAGGTTTACTACTCTCTGAAGGCTCAAATGATGTTTAGCATTTTTTAGCAACAAAATATTTTTAAATTAAGGTATATAAATTACCTTTTGACATAATGCAGTTACACCCTTAATAGACTACAGTATACTGTAAGCATAACTTTTATGCAACGAGAAATAAAATCATTTGTCTGACTTGCTTTATTGTGATATTCACCTTACTGCAATGGTCTGGAACCAAACCCATAATGTATCCAAGGTATGCTAGTATAGAAAATTGATTTGATAATTAGATATACTAAATATTTCTTAATCTCATTCTTTGGTAAACTGATTTTCAAGAGAATAAAAGATTAAGAAAAGGATAACAACCATTCAATTTGGGGGAATAAGCCACACCACTTTTCAGTTTAAAATGGATGTTCAGAAACTCTGCTGACTCAAGACAGCAGATCTCTCTTTTCTAGCTCTTTCCCTGAAGGCTCAAAGAATCTGAAACTCCAGTCCCAACTGATATGACCAGATTGCAATGCTGATACTCCAGCTAGAATCTGTGCTTGGCCAGTTGTGCACATACATCACCCCTTGATGGAAACATTAATATTCAAGCTACATCCAACCTTCCTTTTCCTTCTTCTCACCCTCCTTATGTTCTTTTCATCTCTTCTTTGTCCACACTGTACATAGCCCTTGCCAGGCTCTTTGACTAAATTTTTGAAGTTTACACCTCATAGCATTCCACCATCGTCCTCAATGACGTCTAACACAGTCCTGAAATTATACCTTTATCTTCAAGCACTTCAGCCTCAGGGCCACCATATTCTGTTGCTATCCATCTTATGCTGTTGTCCTTGTTGACTGTCAATACTGATCCCCCTTCTCCTCTGCACTCTTCACTCTGGGGCCTTTCATTTCTATTCTTTCTTAGACACTTACCACTATGGTTAAGCCATTGACTTCTTTATCACTGAGACTTTTTATTCTTTTAATACCTGAATATTGAAATGTTCCTTTTGACCATAACATCTTTTCTCTTTTATTCCTCCTTTCCAACACTCCTTATCCCATACTGACTGGTATCTGAATCATGATTAAGATTGCATCCTCCACCAGCATGACAGGCCTTGGCCAACCTGAGATGGCAACTCCATGCCTGCCTGGAGACAAAACTGAATGAAGCAAATAAGCAACATACGTAAAATGTCAGAATGTTTAGAATTTGGACATTGTATTTATAAATGCACATGGGGGAAAAATACCTAGTTGGCCGTTAAGACAAACAGTGTTAAACAAACTTTAAAAGAAAAAAAATAATTGTTACGACAAAGCTTAGAAAAACTAATTAGAAAGACAAAGAAAAAAAGGGTCTAAGAGCCTATCAGTCCCTGTAGCAATTGGCAGTGACAGCTCACATATTGGCTTTTTAATAAGATAATGACTCAACATTCAGAAAATGAAGATCATGGCATCCAGTCCCATCACTTCATGGCAGATAGATGGGGAAACAGGGGAAACAGTGTCAGACTTTATTTTGGGGGGCTCTAAAAATCACTACAGATGGTGACTGCAGCCATGAAATTAAAAGACATTTACTCCTTGGAAGAAAAGTTATGACTAACCTAGACAGACAGCATATTCAAAAGCAGAGACATTACTTTGCCAACTAAGGTCCGTCTAGTCAAGGCTATGGTTTTTCCTGTGGTCATGTATGGATGTGAGAGGTGGACTGTGAAGAAGGCTGAGTGCCGAAGAACTGATGCTTTTGAACTGTGGTGTTGGAGAAGACTCTTGAGAGTCCCTTGGACTNACCGAGGATGAGATGGCTGCATGGCATCACAGACTCGATGGATGCGAGTCTGAGTGAACTCCGAGAGATGGTGATGAACAGGGAGGCCTGGCATGCTGCAATTCATGGGGTCGCAAAGAGTCGGACACGACTGAGCGACTGAACTGAACTTAACTGTAAAGACTCATTAAGAAACGCTTTCATAAAAGAGACCTAAGAGAGCCCCCTGCCCCTTCCACTGCGTGATGATGTAATCAGAAGTCTTCTACCCAGACAAGAGTCCTCACCAGTCCACATTGGCACCCTGACCTCAGTCTTTCAGCCTCCAGACCATTTGGAATAAATGTTTGTGGTTTATAAGCTACCCAGTCTGTGGTGTTTTGTTACAGCAGTTTGGACTAAGTTTCTGGTTAAATGTGATAAGCAAAGAAAAACAATTATTCTAGGTTAAAGCAATATTACTTTCCTCTAGTAACCTCTGGCTCTTCCTTAGCCAATAGTGCAAGCATGTTCTAATACATAGTTCTCTATGGCCCTTCCTCTAGATCTGCGTTTACCAAATTTTAGTGTCATAAGTATTACGTAGAGTACGCATTACAATTCATGGCTTTAGGCCTTTCAATGATATAGTGAATGTGGGGCAGGGCCCAGAAATCAGCATTCATAATCAGAACCAAAAGAGGTTGGCTATGGAAGTTTATTTAGGTTACATTTTGAGAAACGCTAGTATTTGGGATTTCCATGACCNTTTCAATGATATAGTGAATGTGGGGCAGGGCCCAGAAATCAGCATTCATAATCAGAACCAAAAGAGGTTGGCTATGGAAGTTTATTTAGGTTACATTTTGAGAAACGCTAGTATTTGGGATTTCCATGACCACTTAGTATTTGATATCTTACAAAATTTACCAAGATAGTAAGAGCAGACACAGTAACATAGATTTCCCAGGAGAATTTGAGTCAAGGTCAGAGTGACTGGTCCACAATTTCATGATCATAATAACTATAGTTACTTGGTGAGGTGAGGAGGCTGGGTATGAGATGACATTGGGAAATTTTTCAATGATGAGAAATTTCTCTCTGTAATAAAAATTCTGTCCTGACTGTTCACTTTTCATTAAGTGAGAGGCAACCAGGCCTGAGCTGTCATGGATCCAAATGTCCACCACAACATAAACAAAATTGTTAATATTTGGGGAGCAAACCCCATGACCCACCCCTACATTCCTCCGAGGAACCCCCAAAAGGTCACACCTCTCAAAGAGGGTTATTGGAAACAAGAACAACTTCATCACAAAATTTTTAAGAGGAACATTTACTAGAAATTAGATTGCATTCAAAGCATGCACGTTTCCCCAGTGAACATGTGTGGCTTCAGAGGGAATTTTCCATTTGCTTATCAGCAGTGACACCTCTTTCTCATGTGTTGAATAAAAGCATTTGCATCATCTGTTTCCTGGCTCCATCATAAAGACAAGAAATTTAGTGAAAGCAAATAAAGCTTTACTACATATTTTCAGTAATTAAGGACTTGTTACTTGATCTATTTATATCAACTTTTAGCTCTCTGTCTAAAGCATTTGACACATTTATTTAAAATGAAAACAGAGGCTTGTTTTCTAAAATTATTGACGTTTGGGGAAATTTTAAGAAATACTAGTCACAGAAATAAAGGACCTTCATAATTCACTCAACAGTAGTGATTCTGTTGTGCTAGAAACTCCCTTAATTACTATGCCTTGGTTAATTTTTGTTACTGTTGTTGCTGGAGTTCAGAATAACATCTCTCTAAGTTGTAAAATACTGTTGTTTTCTTTTGTCTGACTGGCTAAACTATATATAGAATTAAACATTACCACTTTTATAAACCGATATTTTTTGAGAATTAAATTCTAAATAGTCTGATACAGAATATTTTTCTAAAGCATCCACATTTTCCATGACTGGACCATACAGTTTGAAAATGTTCTCCCATTAAGAAAGAGAAAAATAGAATCATACTCTAGGTAGCTTCCTTCAGGTTTAGTGAGTGCCTTTTGAGAGATGCCATGGAAACAAAGCATTTGCCTTAATTTTTCTGCTTGACTCTTTATGGAATTGTGTTGAGGATAATTTCATTATTACATGAATTTGAAGCCACACTCAGTATAGTTAGCACTGAGAGCAGATTATCTACACAATTCTCACCACCCTGGCAGTGGGTTTGCAGCTATAATGAGGGGCAGTCCAGGTGCCTGACCTGTGTGGTGTGGGTGGTTTTTAATATCTCTGTCCCCAGCTGAAAGCTGAAGGAGGAAATGATGGACAGTTCTGATGCTGTCTAGTCACCAAGCTGCAGACACAGAGATGCCAGCGGCAGGGCGCTTCCACCTGGATGGCCTCACAGTTCTGCACTGCAAGCACATGGAGCTGGGCAAGGGAAGAGTTCCAAGCCAGCATCTCTTCAAAGCACACAAAATATTTATGCTAAGCTCTTTAGTGATTTGAAGGAAAGGGTAGAAATAATGTCCCCATGTTGGTTCCTAGAAGAGAAGGCAGTTGAGACCAACGTGATTCAACTACCCAGTATATAAAGAGTCATTTGAAAACACGCCCATGGTTTTGGCTCAGGCAGATCGCTGCCAAATTCCAGCTCTGCTCTCACCAGATGGAGGATTTGGGGTAGACGTTCCACCTCCAGGAACCTCAGTGGCCGAATCTGTGAAAGATGCACACTAATCTCTACCTCTCCAGGATCCTCTAAGGGTGCAATAAGCATGCACACACCGTGTGCTTAGTGGAGCGTGGAGCACGTGGAACAATGTTAGCTCAGTGTGCTCCACTCACCCTCTCCACGTGCTCTACCCACGCTCTTCACCAACTCTTGCTGAAAATTTCTGCCAGAAGCTTGATTAGCTGATTGCCCCTGCCGCAAAGGAAGAGGCTATTACTATAAAGACACTGTGAGATGCAGATGTTGCCCCTTGAAATGGGATAAATATTCTATTTTTCTCTTGTATCAGAGCCAAATATTTTACATCCATTCCTTTTTAATAGTTACAACATTTTTAGGATCCAGGCATTTTTATTGTTTCCTTCTGTAGACTTTCTTTGGCCTCTGTTTGCTGTACTTTTTTTATTTTCCTAAGATGAAAATTAAAATCACCAATTTTTAATCTTTTTTCCCTAACATACATTTAAAGCTTAAATTCCCTCTAACACATTTTTAGCTTCACTTTGACAATTTTAATCTGTCAATCTTTATTTTTTACTGCATCAAAATATTTGCTAATTCCCAACGTCATTCTTATTTGAACCAGTTGTGAAATTTAGCCATGTATGCTTAATTGCTAATCAGTTGGAGACTTCTAGTTATGAGATAGCTAGCTAAAGATATTTATCTTGATTTCATTTTTGTTAGAAAAAAATACTCTAAATGATGTCAAGCTTTTAAAATGTGTTGATGCTTGCATTATGGCCTGGCATATGGACTGGTTTGGTAAATGCTCTATTGTGTACTTGAAAAGAATGTTATCTGCTATTGTCAGCTTTGTTGTGGTTGTTCATTCATTCAGTCATGTTAGACTCTTTGCGACCCCATGGACTGCAGTACACTAGGCTTCCCTGTCCTTTACCATCTTTCTGAGCTTGCTCAAACTCATGTTCATTAAGTTGGTGATGCCATCCAACCATCTCGTCCTATGTCATCCCCTTTTCCTCCTGCCTTTAATCTTTCCTGGTATCAGGGTCTTTTCCAGTGAACTGGCTCTTTGGATCAGGTGACCAAAGTATTGGAGCTTCAGGTTCAGCATCAGTCCCTCTAATGAATATTCAGGATTGATTTCCTTAAAGATTGACTGGTTTGATCTCCTAGCAGTACAAGGCACTCTCAAGAGTCCTGTCCAACTCCACAGTTCAAAACTATAAATCTTCAGCACTCAGCCTTCTTTTGGTCCAACTCTCACATCCATACATGACTACTAGAAAACCATAGCTTTGACTAGATGGACATTTGTTGACAAGTGATGTCTCTGCTTTTTAATATGCTGTCTAGGTTGGTCATCACTTTTCTTCCAAGGAGCAAAAGTCTTTAATTTCATGGCTGCAGTCACCATCTGCAGTGATTTTGGAGCCCAAGAAAATAAAGTCTCTCACTGTTTCCACTGTTTCTCCANTGCTTTTTAATATGCTGTCTAGGTTGGTCATCACTTTTCTTCCAAGGAGCAAAAGTCTTTAATTTCATGGCTGCAGTCACCATCTGCAGTGATTTTGGAGCCCAAGAAAATAAAGTCTCTCACTGTTTCCACTGTTTCTCCACCTATTTGCCATGAAGTGTTGGGACTGAATGCCATGATCTTTGTTTTTTGAATGCTGAGTTTTAAGCCAGCTTTTTCACTCTCTTTCACTTTCATCATGAGGCTGTTCAGCTCCTCTTCACTTTCTCCCATTAGGGTGGTGTCATCTGCATATCTGAGGTTATTGATATTTCTCCAAGAAGTCTTGATTCCAGCTTGTGCTTCACCCAGCCCAGCATTTTGCATGATGTTCTCTGCATATAAGTTAAATAAACAAGGTGACCAATATACAGCCTTGACACACTCCTTTCCCAATTTTGAACCAGTCTGTTGTCCGGTTCTAACTGTTGCTTCTTGATCTGCATACAGTTTTCACAAGAAGCGGTAAGGTGGTCTGGTATTCCCATCTCTTGAAGAGTTTTCCAGTTTGCTGTGATCCACACAGTCAAATTCTTTAGCATAGTCAGTGAAGCAGAAGTAGATGTTTTTCTGGAACTCTCTTGCTTTTACTTTTTTTTTTCCCTTTATTTTTTTTACAATACTGTATTGGTTTTGCCATACATTGACATGAATCCGCCACAGATGTACATGAATTCCCAATCCTGAACCCCCCTCCCACCTCCCACCCCATATCATCTCTCTGGATCATCCCCGTGCACCAGCCCCAAGCATCAGTATACTGACATATATATATATATATATATATATATATGGAATTTAGAAAGATGGCAATGATAACCCAGTATGTGAGACAGCAAAAGAGACACAGATGTATAGAACGGACTTTTGATCTCTTGCCTTTTCTATGACCCAACACATGTTGGCAATTTGATCTCTGGTTCCTCTGCCTTATCTAAATCCAGCTTAAACATATGGAAATTCTCGATTCACTTACTGTTGAAGCCTCGCTTGGAACATTTTGAGCTTTACTTTGCTAGCATGTGAAATGAGTACAATTGTGTGGTAGTCTAAACATGCATTGGCATTGCCCTTCTTTGGGATAGGAATGAAAACTGACTTTTTCCAGTTATGTGGTCATTGATGAGTTTTCCAAATTTGCTGGCATACTGAGTACAGCACTCTAACAGCATCATCTTTTAGAATTTGAAATAGCTCAGCTAGAATTCCATCACCTCCACTAGCTTTGTTCATAGTGATGCTTCCTAAGGCCTACTTGACTTTGCATTCCAAGATGTCTGGCTTGGTAAATTTGTTAATGTGTTAATCTGATAGTTGTTTTCTTCTTGATTCTATGTGTTTATGCTTGCTCTATAGCTATTGAGAGAAGTGTATTAAAGTCCCAATTTGAATAGACTGTCTGCATCCTACTGAATTTGAAGTGGTATCATCTTATGGTTTGGATTTATATTTCCTTGTGACTAATGATTTTGGGCATCATTTCATGTGCTTATTGACTACCTGTATATGTTCTTTGGAAAAATATCTGTTGAACTCCCTTACCCATTTTCAGTTGTTTTTCTTACAGTTTTGTACAAAGCTTCCTTGATTTATGATGAGATTATATCCCAACAAATTTACTATAAATTGAAAGTGTCATAATTGAAAATGTGTTTGATATATCTGGTGGCTCAAATGGAAAGCATCTGTCTACAATGTGGGAGACCTGGCTTCGATCCCTGGATCGGAAAGTTCCCAGGAGAAGGAAATGGCAACCCACTCCAGTACTCTTACCTAGAAAATCCCACGGATGGAGGAGCCTGGTGTCCATGGGGTCTCAAAGAGTTGGACACGACTGAGCGACTTCACTTTCACTTTAATATACCTAGTGTACCAAACATCATAGCTTAGCTAGCCTATGTTAAAAGTGCTCAGAACACTTGTTTAATCTACAGCTGTTCAAACTCATCTAACACAAAGCCTACTTTATAATAAAGTTCTAAATACTCAAAAAATGAAAATATTAACTATTATTATTATAATCAGTTCAGTTCAGTCATTCAGTCATGTCCAACTCTTTGCAACCCCATGAATTGCAGCACACCAGGCCTCCCTCTCCATCACCAACTCCTGGAGTTCACTCAAACTCACATCCATCGAGTCGGTGATGCCATCCAGCCATCTCATCCTCTGTCATCCCCTTCTCCTCCTGCCTCCAGTCCCTCCCAGCATCAGAGTCTTTTCCAATGAGTCAATTCTTCGCATCAGGTGGCCAAAGTGCCGGAGTTTCAGCTTTAACATCATTCCTTCCAAAGAACACCCAGGGCTGATCTGTGAGGCTAAAGATTATTTTCTTTAGGAGCATGTATCTATAATTTGCAGTATACTACAATCCAGACATGTGAATTATTAAAATGTTCTTCAACAGCATTCAAAAATAGGAAAAATACATAGGAAGATTTATTAAGAGCTAGAAATACATAAAATTATAATATTGTGTTTTTCTTATTTAGCAAATATTTATCAAATTGCTACTATGTGGAGATCATTGGAGTAACCTCTGGATTAAAGAGCTAGATGAAATTAGTATGATATGGATCTTCCCCTTGTCAGAGTTTATAACCTAGCAAGGATCACAGATGAGTACATAACAAAATAAGAGAGTAAATGAAAGAAGGGAAATGCTGAGTGTGGCCTGCCCATGAAATTGGTAAGATTTGATGTTGCAAATAAGAATTTTGATGCTGTAGCATTTAAGGAGTTAGTGCCATGCAGTGGTTATGGAATTGGAGGCAGACATGCCCAGGTTCAAATCCAGCATTTTCACTAAGTAGCAGGGTTACTGGGCAAATGCTTTGACCTCCTAAACATTTTCCTTTTAATTTTATAATGAGAATGATCTTTCCAATTTCAAAATGTTTAATGAGAATTAAAACATATTATGTAAGACTAAGCATGATATCTGGCAAGAAGAAAATGGTCAATGATTAAGGAATTTCTGGAGTGCTAGAAATGACTGGGGTGACGGTTACATGGGTGTGTGTGTGTGTATGACAATTCATTGAACTCTACATTTAGTTGTTCTTAATTGTATGTAAATTACCTAAATTAAAAAAAATTATCAGTTACCTCTTACAGAGGTAATTCTTGGGCTTAATGACATCTTTTTAGAAAAGTTTTATAAACCATTGGCAAAGTGGCATGACCAAATTTGTTAGCCTGAGTCTTCAGTACCTAGTGACTCCCTAAAATCTCCCAGGCAAAAATAGAGTCTTTCTGCAATGCAGAACCTCCACACTTCAAGGCTCTACATCTGGTAACACTCTTATACTGTGATGGCTAATCTTATGTGTCAACAAAGAGGGTGTTTTGGATGAGCAAGAAGAGATAAGAAAGCCTTCTTCAGCAATCAATGTAAAGAAATAGAGGAAAAGAACAGAATGGGAGAGACTAGAGATTTCTTCAAGAAAATTGGAGATACCAGGGGAACATTTCATGCAAAGATGGGCTCCATAAAGGACAGAAATGGTATGGACTTAANCAACATCTATTGAATCATAAAAGAGCAAGAGAATTCCAGAATCTTCTACTTCTGCTTCACTGACTGTGGTAAATCTTTTCTGTGGATCACAGCAAACTGTGGAAAATTCTTAAAGAGATGGGAATACTAGACCACATTTTCTTCTGAGGGGTTCCTGCCCACAGTAGTAGATATAATGCTCATCTGTGTTAAATTCACCCTTTCCAGTCCATTTAAGTTTGCTGATTCCTAGAATGGAATAGCAAAAGAGTCTGAAATGCTGTACTTGGATGCAATCTCAAAAAAGACAGAATGGTCTCTGTTCGTTTCCAAAGCAAACCATTCAACATCACCGTAATCCAATTCTNATTCACCCTTTCCAGTCCATTTAAGTTTGCTGATTCCTAGAATGGAATAGCAAAAGAGTCTGAAATGCTGTACTTGGATGCAATCTCAAAAAAGACAGAATGGTCTCTGTTCGTTTCCAAAGCAAACCATTCAACATCACCGTAATCCAATTCTATGCCCCAACCAGTAATGCTGAAGAAGCTGAAGTTGAACGGTTTTATGAAGACCTACAAGACCTTTTAGAACTAACAGGCAAAAAAGATGCCCTTTTCATTATAGGCGACTGGAATGCAAAAGTAGGAAGTCAAGAAACACCTGGAGTAACAGGCAAATTTGGCCTTGGAATGTGGAATGAAGCAGGGCAAAGACTAATTGAGTTTTGCCAAGAAAATGCACTGGTCATAGCAAACACTCTCTTCAAATAACACAAGAGAAGACACTACACATGGACATCACCAGATAGTCAACACCAAATCAGATTGATTCTTTCTTTGCAGTCAGAGATGGAGAAGGTCTATACAGTCAGCAAAAACAAGAAGAAGAGCTGACTGTGGCTCAGATCATGAACTCCTTATTGGCAAATTCAGACTCAAATTGAAGAATGTAGGGGAAACCACTAGACCATTCAGATATGACCTAAATCAATTTCCTTATGATTATACAGTGGAAGTGAGAGATAGATTTAAGGGCCTAGATCTGATAGATAGAGTGCCTGATGNGGGGCCCACGATGGACACACAGGTGCTGCTAATTCCAGCTAGGATCATAACCATCCCACGTCTGGGGTGGGGCCAGGTGGACACGGCGGCCCCGGTACAGGAAGCTGACGATGCCCCTGTAGCCGGCCCTGGGGACACCAGACTTGAGGTCATCCATGACTCCCAGGGCCTTGGCAAAGGCCTTGAAGCTGTCCCTGCTTGTGTACTGCACTCGCACCTCCTGCAGCTCGCTCCGCTCACTGGTCCTCACTTTCTCCACCTGCAGCAGGGGAGCACCATAGACACGTGCAAGGAAATCCCTGTCGTAGGTCTCCTGTCGCAGGTACGACAGGTCCAGCTGGGTGAAGGGCACGAAGTGCTGGTTCAGCTTGATAAACTTGAGGTGCTGGTCAAAGAACTGCCCGTGGCTCACACCTTTGCGGCCAAAGGTCATTGTTCTGGAGATTTCCGGTCGCACGCAGGCCCGGCCCTGCCGCTGCTCTGGCCGGCGCATCCAGTCGTCCCAAAAGGCCTTGGGCCACTTGGGCTCCAGCTCAGCCCAGAGCTCAGCCAACAGCAACCAGCCCAGGCCAGGGAAAAAGTCTGTGCGGTAGAGCAGTTCGGGCTTGCTGGAGTCTACCATCTGTTCCTTGCCATTGTCATTCCAGGCAGACACACACCAGAGGGAGGGGTCGGCCCTCAGCAACGGGTAAGTGGCCTGAAAGTACTCGAAGAAGTCTGGAGCCACCTCCAGATCATCCTCTACCACCACAGCTGCTGGGAACTTGAACTCATGAAAGACCTGGCCCAGTGCCCAGCGGTAGTGCCGAGCAATCTTGTAGTAGCCCTGGAACTTTCGGTGGTCAGGTGGCACTGCAATGGTGCTCAGGTCGGGCTGCCGGATGTGCATGACAGCGCTGCCGTAGGAGGCGATAACCTGGGCCGTCTCCTCATGCCCGCAGTCCTGGCTGACAATGATGGGAAAGTGCTCAGCCGAAGGCCGGTAATTCAGCAGCTTGTCCAGGCAGCGCCGAACAGTGCTGCGGTCACAGGCAATGACCAGGATGGGGATTACAGCTGGTGGAGTGGTCACAGGCACTCGTGGCGGGACAGGCGGGGCCACGGTGGGTACCCTCCACCGCTGGCTCCACCTAGCATGGTGCTCCCTGATCTGTTGCAACAGGCCCCGCTGCCGCTCCAACTCCACCTCGGCGTCCTGGGCCAGGCGGATCACCTCGCGGGTGAGGCTGGCAGGGTCATCATCAAGAGCACTGTCTGAGGGTAGCCTGCCAGGCGCTGGGCGTGTCCAAAAGAAGAGGAGCAGCAGGGCATTCCAGGCTACAAAGAGGATGGCGCCCCACAGCACAAGCCCTGCAGACTGCTTCTTCAGCATCCTGGCCCCCGCGGGGGAGGCGGGAGGGTAGGGCTCAAGGCTGCCCTCAGCCTGCTTGGCTCACGCCCCCACGGTTCTAGACAGGCTTCCTCTGGGCTCCAGGATTAGGAAGCGGCCATGCACCTGGGGAGAGGAGAANTGCTTCTTCAGCATCCTGGCCCCCGCGGGGGAGGCGGGAGGGTAGGGCTCAAGGCTGCCCTCAGCCTGCCTGGCTCACGCCCCCACGGTTCTAGACAGGCTTCCTCTGGGCTCCAGGATTAGGAAGCGGCCATGCACCTGGGGAGAGGAGAAAAACAACCATCATCACAAGGCATGGGGCTGCTCTACAGTAGAAGAGGGGGCAGAAACAGATGAAAAAGTTCAGTACAGGGAAGGCCAGGAGGTTAACTCCAGACCTCTCTTAGAAAAGAGCTACCCATTTCCTAATTCGGAGGGTCAATCTGTACGGAAGAACAGGATTAGGATAGCATGCTCCCCGACTCCAAAATGAGTTTATGAATCCTCTGAAAAGAAATGTGGGGTTTTTTTGGGGGGGAGTGGGGGAGCAGGATATGAGAATGATGTTGGTGGAAGACAGGAAGCAAAGGAACCCCACTCACCCCTTCTCTACTTGACAGATTTTGTTTACCATCTTCCATCCAGAGCTTAGGAGAGGTCAGGGGTAAGACCATCTACCTCCCGTTCCTCAAATCAAACTGCCCAAAGATTCCTGATTTTAAAATTCTTAGTATCACACCTCAGGACTAAAGCCAGCACCTTACTTAATAAGGAAGCACCAGAGGCATTCCCATGAAGGTCAGGGACCAGCTCTACATGACTGTTTAACATTCTGTTGGAGGGATCAGCCAATGCAATTCGACTGCAGAATACAATTACAGGCAGAAGTACAAATGTGCTGATGCTATGAGAATATGACTGGAAAACTCTAAGAGAAACAATGATAAGTNGGGATCAGCTCTACATGACTGTTTAACATTCTGTTGGAGGGATCAGCCAATGCAATTCGACTGCAGAATACAATTACAGGCAGAAGTACAAATGTGCTGATGCTATGAGAATATGACTGGAAAACTCTAAGAGAAACAATGATAAGTCCAACCCAAACAATCAAAAAATTGAGTCAGGTAGTGGTAGATAAAAATTAATGTGCAAATATCAATAGTCTTCATATCCACAAACAATAACTCACTAAATAAGCAATAAATGAGAAAACCTTATTTATAATAGCTATGAAATGATATGAAATGTATGAAATGATACACTATTCAGGAATAAACAAGAAATATGCAAAAACCTACCGGAACTTATAATTCCTGAAAAGACAAAAGACGACTTAAATATCCCTTGTTCTTGGTTAGGACACCTCAGCTTCATCAAAAGTCTCAATAAAAATAGTTTTTGTACAGCTAGTCAAACTGGCACTGAAGTTCAAACAGAACATCTAGGAAAATGATGAAAATGAACAAGCTGTGAAGAGGGACTAGCTCTACCAGATATACTACACATTACAAAGCCTCTATAAGTAAAAGTGTGTGATGCTGATCAGATCAAACCAATCAATCCTAAAGGAAATCAACCCTGAATAGTCAATGGAAGGACTGGTGCTAAAGCTGAAACGCCAATACTTTTTCCACCTGATGCAAAAAGCCAAGTCACTGGAAAAGATCCCGATGCTGGGAAAANGAGATGTGTATAAGAGACAGCCTTCAACCATGGGATTTGCCAGGCAAGAGTACTGGAGTGGGCTGCCATTGCCTTCTTCAGGGTTTTCAGCTACTTGACCCAAACTACAAATTTTTGAGTTTCCAGCCTCATTATGATATGAACTAATTCTCTTCTTTCATATATACACAAGCTATTGGTTTGTTTCTCTAGAAAACTCTGACTAACCCATATACTAAATTAAATTACATGATGAGATGCATGACTTTGTAGTGGTTCAGTCCCTTGGGACTTTTAGAAGCAGAGCTTCCTGGGAAAAACCAGTTTCCAGTGAATGACTTTGATGACACTTTATGATTTGGAAACTGAAGGTGAAAGGGGGACCTAAAATATATAAGTTCATCATCTGTGTTTACTGCCAGGTACACTACTAAAAAGCTAGTTCATTGTATAAAATCAAACTAAGCACTATTAATGGCTTCCCTGATACCACAGTTGGTAAAGAATCTGCCTGCAATGCAGGAGACCCCAGTTCGATCCCTGAGTTGGGAAGATCCCCTGGAGAAAGAAAAGGCTACGCACTCCAGCATTTTGGCCTGGAAAATTCCATGGAGTGGCAAAGAGTCAGACATGACTGAGCAACTTTCACTTTCTTTTTAAGCACTATTAAACCTTTACTGTCAAGTTACTATCTTTTCTTTTTTTCCTACTGATTTTGAAAAATTTACAAAATAGACAAGACAATAGACTTCAGGAATTTTCAACCCTGGTTTTCTAGGTATACTCCTCCTTGGAATAGATTTCCAAAGAAAAAATAGATTAAAAGTTTCAAAACATTTAAATTGAGAAACTCAGCCATAAAACCCATGATAAATTTACCAGCACTTTAAAAACAATAACCACAAAACTTCACTACAAAAGACTATTCCCAGTGAAGAATTACTTCAGGGGATGTTCTAGTGTAAAAGCTGAGTATGAATAAACATGATGAATTTCTACAATGCTTTCTTTGCACACACTCTTTAAATATTTGTTGACTAAATAAATGAGTGAGTCCATAAGGAAGCAACATTAAGAGAGCTGCAGATGCAATTTTATTATAAACATGCAACTTTAAAGCCAGGAATTGGCTGAATCACACAAGCAGCGAGTATGGCCACTTCCCATGGGAAATTACTAGGACTTGCCTCACAGACAGCACCTGGCAAGCTACAGACAACAATAAATGTTTGCTAAACTGAGTCATGAATATAAAATCTGTGTGGGAAATATATTTTTTCAATGCCTGTAATAGGAAACTGCCTCCTAGGTGATGTTGCCTTGTAATAAGCTGCTCAGCCCTCACAAACCAAAATTTATGGAGTCAAATTAGTTTTCCCTGTATAGAACTTCATCCTGCAGAGAATGGAGCCAGAGGAATTCTGTAGCAGTAGCCGCTTCCTGCTGCCTTGATGAATCCTGGGACAGTTCTGCTGAAATCAGTGTGCAGACAAACTGCCTGGAGTCTTGTTAAAATGCAAGATTTGAGTCACTAGGTCTGTGTTGGGCAGAGTCTGTGAGATTCTGCATTCAAACAAGCTACCAAGTAGTGCTGAAATGGAGTCTATAGGCCATACTTGGGGCATCAAAGTCATAGAACAAGAGGAGAATTTCTTAGTAGCCAAGCAGAATAAAAAGTTATGGGGTGACTTGGGGTCTGAAGACTGGTTATATGATCTGAGAAGAGTCATTTTACATCTCTGTATCCAAGTTGTCTCATGGGAAGAGGGCATCGTCATAATAATAGTGTGATGCTGCTACTGCTAAGTCGCTTCAGTTGTGTCCAACTCTGTGTGACCCCATAGGTGGCAGCCCACCAGGCTCCTCCGTCAATGGGATTTGCCAGACAAGAACATTGGAGTGGGTTGCCATTGCCTTCTCCAATGCATGAAAGTGAAACGTGAAAGTGAAGTCGCTCAGTCGTGTCCGACTCTTCGCAACCCCATGGATGGCAGCCTACCGGGCTCCTCCATCCATGGGATTTGCCAGGCAAGAGTACTGGAGTGGGGTGCCATTGCCTTCTCTGAATAGGGTGATAATATCCACTTTATAGGATTCTTGGGACAACCGGTGTGTGTGTGTGTGGAAAGTTGCTTCAGTAGTGTCCAACTCTTTGCGACCCCATGGACCATAACCCACCAGGCTCCCCTGTCCACTGGATTCTCTAGTCAAGAATTCTGGAGTGGGTTGCCATATCCTTCTCTAGAGGATCTTTCGAACCCAAAGACTGAACCTGAATCTCTTAAGTCTCCTGCATTGACAGACGTGTTCTTTACCACTAGCACCACCTAACTTACCGTAAACATGTAGGGGTGCACTCTGTACTCAGGCAGTGCTCAGTAACTACTTGCTGAGTGGATGGTAAACACAGGTCGTTCACCATCTGTTGTTCTGAGGGCTCTGCTTCTCAGAACATGTGCCCAGGACATTCCTGGCATTAAGCAGGTGCTCCGGAAACGCTTGGTTAACTCAGGTAGTAGCAGAGCAACTGATGTCTGGAAACACCTTACAGCCGAGAAGATGGCTGCCTGTGGCACCAGTAGGAGGGCAACTTCACTAAAGGGCAGTAACTTTGAGGCCTTGGGTAACTTCCAGGCTCCTCTGAGCCACCAATGGGAGACAGAGGCAGCTTGTTCCAATAAAAATGTAGTATTAGAAGAGCTGACCTTCTACATTCTTCAACATAAATTGTGTATAAAATCGCCAGCCTGTGATACCTGGCCACATTGGTCTGAGGCAGTGGTTCAGCTGCAATGATATTATTAGTATACCTTAAGGACCTATTCATCCTCCACATTACCAGGATTCTGACTCCAAGCCACTGGTCCTGCCCTGGACAATGCTCTGCCGAAGATCAAATGAAGGTATAGTGAACAATGCTCTGCTGAAGATCAAATGAAGGTATAGTGAACAACTTGTGGAATACTGAACAAAGCTTCCAAGCAGCACAATAGGAAGGCAGATAGAAACCAGAGAATAACCTGCAGCTCCACTTAAACCTTAATCATCTTTTTCTAGGGAGCATTTGAAGACAGACTCTATTGACACCTTAAGAAAGCCCGCTTTAATCAGCTTTCAGTGAAAATCTAGACTAAATAGCTTAATCTTTGCTAAAAGAAATTAGATACTGAAATCTAATCAAAGTATTTAGACACGATGTTTTAAAAGTTTCTCTTTATCCATCTCTCATAATCTATACCTCCCAGTAGAAAAAAGAAGATGCTATCATTCTTACTGAAGGATTCCACTAGATATGGTCTAGGGTTGGCAGATGATATTCAAACTTCAATTCAAGCTGGGCAAGAAATTGTGTCCATTTAATTTTACACAAAATTAAAAAAAATTCTTTGTCAGATTTATAACCTAAGATTGCACACATTTTCATAGAATGGCTTTAATTTGTAAGCTCATAATTGGCATCTAATCTACATGACTATTTTCTTTTGGCAAAAATTACAAACAGGCTTTTTATATACAGGGTAAGTCAGTTTCAGGCCAGTACAATCCATTATATTGATGTAGTCTCTACCACCTTGGGGAAAAAGTATTTCATGAAAAATATAAAATTGTTTGCAATTTTTATTAGTCTTTCTCTAGACTTTGCTTAAAAACTAGTGATGTCACAATTCAAATGAATCCAATTACTGATAATCGTACAGAATCTTTTTCTTATTATCCCTAAGAAGATTAAGAGCTGATGTGATGATTCTTTTTTACTTTCATCTAAATTATTTCACACTACTTTTCAGTGTCCTGAGCATTTGTCTCCTGTTATTGAAATTAAAAATATAAATTGTCTTCATTGTTGTCTGTGTTATAATTGCATAGTTTTGTTAATGACTAGAGTACCCAAACAGACAACAGATCATTTTTCTTTCTTGTTTTTGCAGAGAGACTATCTTAGAAATCAATCTCAACATTTTGACAGAGGCCCACAAATTCAGCTGGTTTAAATCAATGGTTCTGTCTCTCAGATCAGTTATGCAGGGCTGCAATCTGTTGCCAGTTAATCCTGGAAGAATCACCAGGAAGCAAAATATCTTTGGATATTACAGGATATTCGTCTCTGACTATGTATGTGATTTTAAAGAATGAGGATTTTTTAAAAACATTTTAACTGAAATTATGTTGGTCGTGCTCCATGGTATACATTGTCAGGTGTCCTCTCCCCATTTGTTCATGTATTAAAGCAGACACAGAACTTCTTTCTTAAGATGCTACTGATTCTGAGCAAACATGTACTCTGAGGGGTAGGGCCACCTAACCCTCGTTCATTCATTTTCAAAAGAGGACCCTCAATTTGACTGATTATCTTGTTCTATCTGGCTGATTATCAAGACTATGGAATATTCTTCTCCTACATAAGTTGTAACCATGTTTTCTTAGGTCAGTCTCCTAAGGCAGTAGAAATAAAAGCAAAATAAACAAATGGAACCTCATCAAACTTATAAGTTTTTGCACAGAAAAGGAAACCATAAACAAAATGAAAAGACAACCTACAGATTGGAGAAAATATGTGCAAAGAATATGACCAAAAAGGGCTTAACTTCCAAATTACACTAATAGCTCATACAGCTTAGTATTAAGCAAACAACCCAATCAAAAAGTGGGCAGACCTAAATAGGCATTTCTCTAAAAACTAATAGAGATAGCCAACAGGCAGATGAAAAAATGCTCAATTTATCTAATTATTAGAGAAATAAAAATCAAAACCACAGTGAGGTATCAACTCATACTGGTCAGAATGGCCATCATTAAAAAGCAAACAAATAATAAATGCTGGAGAGAGTGTGAAGGGAACCCTCCTACATTGTTTGTGGGAATGTAAATGGATGCAGCCAGTATGGAGGTTCCTTAAAATTTAAAAATAAAGTTGCCATATGATCCAACCATCCCACTCCTGGGCATATATCTGGAGAACACTCTAATTCAAAAAGACACAGGGAGCCCAATATTCATAGCAGCACTATTTATAATAACTAAGACATGGCAACTACCTGTGTCCATTGACAGATGAATGGATAAAAAAGATGTGGTATATATATACATGTACATTACTCAGCACTCTTGCACTGTTGGTGGGAATGCAAACTGGTACAGCCACTATGGAGAACAGTGTGGAGATTCCTTAAAAAACTGGGAATAGAAATGCCATACGACCCAGCAATCCCACTGCTAGGCATACACACTGAAGAAACCAGAACTGAAAGNTGGGAATGCAAACTGGTACAGCCACTATGGAGAACAGTGTGGAGATTCCTTAAAAAACTGGGAATAGAAATGCCATACGACCCAGCAATCCCACTGCTGGGCATACACACTGAAGAAACCAGAACTGAAAGAGACACATGGACCCCAATGTTCATTGCAGCGCTATTTACAATAGCTAGAACATGGAAGCAACCTGGATGTCCATTGGCAGATGAATGGGTAAGCAATTTGTGGTATATATACACAATAGAATATTACTCAGCTATAAAAAGGAATGCATTTTGAGTCAGCTCGAATGAGGTGGATGCACCTGGAGCCTATTATACAAAGTGAAGTAAGTCAGAAAGAGAAAGCAAATATTGTATATAAACACATATATGTGTAATTTAGAAAGATGGTACCAATGATCCTACAACAGGGGAAACATGAAAAGAACAGATTTTTGGACTCAGCAGAAAGCAAGGGTGGGATGATTTAAGAGAACACCATTAAAACGTGTACATTACCATATGTAAAATAGATGACTAATGTAAGTTCAATGGATGAAGCAGGGCACTCAAAGCCAGTGCTCTGGGACAACCCAGAGGGATAGGGTAGACAGGGAGGTCGGCAGGGGAGGGGTGGGTGGTGCTCAGGACAGGTGGACACATGTATATCTGTGGCTGATTCATGTTGACGTATGGCAAAAACCATCACAATATCTTAAAGTCCCATTAAATAGTCCCATCACATCCCATTAAAATTAATTAATTAATTTTTAAAAAGAGAGCATGTCTACACAAAATCCTGCCCCCCCATAAAAGGGGGGGACTATTCTTTAACTTGGAACTGAGCCTATTTCCGTTGTAAATTATCAACAGAGACTAAGACCAGGAGTTCCTTTCTATTCAATTCTCTTTAAAGCCCAGTTCTGAGAAGTGTTTCTGAAGAGATCAACCTATTGGTCTCTCTGTTATTATTTAAACAGACTGCCTCTCTTAGGGTTTTTGTAGTTTTCTATGCCCACTTTTCTCCTAGATAGCCTTATAGATTTCTTCCTCATCTCAATAGTGTCTCTATTCAAATATTATTAGATGAGAAAGGCCTTTCCTAAGGACTTTTTCCAGTGGAGAAGTGTCCACTCTCGCATCACATTCTCTATTACCTCCCTTTGGTTTAGATGTTTTCACAGGAAACATGACATAGAATTTATCTTATTTGCTTATGTATTTGTTAACTGCATTCTCTGAATAGAATATTATTCACTGCTGTGTACCTAGTCACTGCCATATAAAATTTGTGAAGTGCTTGACTGNACCTCCCTTTGGTTTAGATGTTTTCACAGGAAACATGACATAGAATTTATCTTATTTGCTTATGTATTTGTTAACTGCATTCTCTGAATAGAATATTATTCACTGCTGTGTACCTAGTCACTGCCATATAAAATTTGTGAAGTGCTTGACTGAGTATAAACTAAAGAATATTCAGTCCATCTACTCCTGTGTGTTTTATAATTTTCTCTTATACCAAGATACACAGAGTAAAAGAGATCTTCATGTAGGGCACCCTGTTTGAGACCCTCCACAGAACTGTTTTTTAGCAAGTTTGGCTGAAGAATAATGTTCTAGTCCTACACTGAGAGACATTATAAGAAAGTTATGTGAAATTATTCTTCATAACTATGGGTTTGGACATGGAGTTAAAGTCATCACCTATACATTATAGGTGACTGCCACTTTATGCAAACACAGGTGCAGAATTCCTCTCCTGAATTACATATGTCTTTTTAGCTGATGGATAATATCTTTGCTAGTAGAATCTGTGCCCCTAATGAACAGCCATTCAGTCTTCCTTTTAATTGGAATATAATTGCTTTACAATATTGTGCTAGTTTCTACTGTACAACAATGTGAATCAGCTATATATATATATATATATATATATGTATATATTCCAACCCTCTTGAACCTCCCTCCCACCTCACCCTATCCCACTCCTTTAGGTTATCATAGAGCACTGAGTTGAGCTCCATGTGCTATAGAGCAGCTTACCACTAGCCATTTGTTTCAGTGTATATACGTCAGTGCCACTGGCAGTTCATCCTACCCTTTCCTTCCCTGCCACCCATGTCCACAGGTCTGATCTTTGTGTCTGTGTCTCTAGTCCTACCCTGAAAATAGGTTCATCAGTACCATTTTTTCCAGATTCCATATATATGTATCAGTATATGATATTTAATTTTCTCTTTCTGACTTACTTCACTCAGTATGACAGACTCTAGGTTTATCCACATTACTATAAACAATGCAATTTCATACCTTTTTCATGACTGAGTGATATTTGATTGTATATAGGTACCACATCAACAGATGAATGGAAAGATTGCTTCCAATTGCTTGCTAAAGTAAATAATGCTGCAGTGAACACTGGGGTGTTTGTGCCTTTTTGAATTATGGTTTTCTCAGGGTATAGGCCCAGAAGTGGGATTGCTGGGTCATATGGTATTTTTATTTTAATTTTTAAATATTTCATGCAAAGATAGGCTTGATAAAGGACAGAAATAGTATGGACCTAACAGAAGCAGAAGATATTAAGAAGAGGTGGCAAGAATACATGGAAGAACTGTACAAAAAAGATCTTCACGACCAAGATAATCATGATGATGTGATCACTAATCTAGAGCCAGACTTCTTGGAATGTGAAGTCAAATNTAGCCATCTGAGTCATTGTCTTGTATACTGTGCTTCTCTGTTAGCTAGTGTTCCTCTTCTGGATTTATTATATTTCCTCAATAATTTATTTTATACAACTTTTGTGTCTATTCTCATGTGCTGCCTCAATTATTTTGTGGTTAGATAACACATAAGTGTATAAAAATAAATGAGTAATCTCAGAACAGGATCTCTCACCTAATACACATAGTAACACACTTAGCATTTGGGGGGAGGACTTTATAGATATGAATGCAATTTATATTTACTCATACAACTCTACCTTCCTACAATATCATCTTCCCAGTTTTCTCTCTTTAAATGCCATCCTTTCTCCAAGATCCAATTCAGCATCCACTTTCTCCCAAGAGCATGTTTGTACCTCCCAATCTTTCCTTAGCATTTCTGTAACACTTACTGTGTACACACATCAACAAACAAGCCAATCATGAGATTTTATTTCCTGTATTAATACCTTGAACCATGATTGTGTTGTCTTTTAGGTTTTCAGGCTTGTCTCCTGAATTCAGACTATGTATGCCTGTAAGAAAAGGCTAAGACTTTTGACATTCTCACGAGGGTTTGGTTCTGTTCAGTGTATAAACCAAGCACTCATTACCCAATATCTATTGAGTTAATTTAGTTTGAATTTCATTAGCCTACTGTGTGGTAGCCAGAGCATTTGACTGCAAATCAGGAATCCTAGGTTCTGGACCTCACTCCACAGTAACCAGTTTCATGGGTTTTACCAGGGCCTGGACCTTTCTGGGTTTCAATTTCCAAATCTAAAAACTAAAATATATTCTAAATAATCTTTTCACCTTAGATCTAAATGATCTAAAAATATTCTAAACCATCTTTGGATTTTTTTCTGAAATTTCATGTCTATTATTATTGTCTTAAATATCAACAAACTGCCAGCCAATATTATAATAACTTAAATCTCAATTGTCATCAGTACTATTATCCCAGTGCAAATATGTTAAAATGTTAAAATAGAGTTTATGTTTTAATAACAGCATGAAGTTCTAATTAAACACTCATCTTGGAATGATTATAGGTTCTAAATAAATTAACTCCAAGTTCATGAAAAGTTAACTATTTTTAAATAGCTTGAATTGTTTAGTGAACTCAAAATTAATTTTAGTGTCTTTCTGCTTGTCTTTGCATTTATTATTTTCCTTGTCTTTGTATCTGTTCTTTTATAGGAGATGGAAGTTTAAAACCTCAAGGGAAAATTAATGTAAAATTATTGCATTTCACATATTTGAGGTTGTGATCCATTTTAAAGAAAAGCAAAGTATAAGTAAACCCATGATCTTGTCCTATATCCAAAGATTATGCCCTTTGCCACTCTTTCTCATATTAAATGTCATCTTAAAATGCCATGAGATCTGAGAAATAAGTTGGAAGTTTGGAAGGTTCTTTCTTCAGCTTTTTGGGTAATCGATGTTAGCATCAAAGTAGCTGATGGACATTTCTCAAGATTGTACCCTTTCTAACTTTAATGATCTCATGATCATATTTTGAATTTTATAATGACAACAGCATGATCCTACACCAATGCAAAGTATAGAGAATCTGCTAACAACCCTCACTTGACTCAGCATACTTTAGCATCAAACAAATTCCTTTTGTGATGACATCATTATATCATGCCAGCATTTCAGTCACCTACATTGTATGAAATCATTGTCTACAATCCTTTGTCAACTTGTCACAAGTTTTGAAACGCTCTGTCAAACTACTTGTCACTCTTCAGTGATATCACCTATCCATATGGAGGGCTTATGTTTCCTATAGGTGAACATAGCCAGTTATGGGGAAGAAAGAAGATTATATGACCAGAAGCACATATTAGGTATTATCTCCCTTTCTCAACCCAATGTCCTACAAGATTAAGAAATCCCCATATACAAGGCATTCCCAAAGGGAATCATCCAACATCTGCCTGAAAACTTCTAGGAGGAGTCAACTCCCTCTTACCCAAGAAGACAGATTTTATTTGGGGGACAACTGAATGATTAGAAACGTCTTCTTGACACTGAGTTGAAATCTACCTCTTTCTAATTTGCTCCAATGGGTCCTGTCTTTGCACCTGAAAGCCTATTAGGTGTATAACCATAGCTACCATGTACCTTCTCTAGTCATATCTTTTCTGAACCCAAACACCTCCTTTTTTTTTTTACGTGTCCTCATTTGACAGATTTTTCACATAGAGAACATTCTGATAGTGATGCTTTGCCTAGAATTAGATCAAGACCTTCTAGAACTAACAACAAAAAAAGATGTCCTTTTCATCATAGGGGACTGGAATGCAAAAGTAGGAAGTCAAGAGATACCTGAAGTAACATGCAAGTTTGCCTTGGAGTATAAAATGAATAGGGCAAAGGCTAACAGAGTTTTGCCAAGAGAATGTACTGGTCATAGCAAATGCTCTCTTCAAACAACACAAGAGGTGACTCTACACATGGACATCACCAGATGGCCAACACCAAAATCAGACTGATTATTTTCTTTGTAGCTGAAGTTGGAAAAACTCTATATAGTCAGCAAAAACAAGACTGGGAGCTAACTGTGGCTCAGATCATGAATTCCTTATTGTAAAATTCAGATTCAAATTGAAGAAAGTAGGGAAAACCACTAGACCATTCAGGTATGACCTACATCAAATCCCTTATAATTATACAGTGGAAGCGACAAATAGATTCAAGGAATTAGTTCTGATAGACAGACTGCCTGAAGAACTATAGATGGAGATTCATGACATTGTACAGCAGGCAGTGATCAAGATTATCCCCAAGAAAAAGAAATGCAAAAAGGCAAAAAGGTTGCCTGACGAGGCCTTACAAGTAGCTGAGAAAAAAAGAGAAGCAAAGGCAAAGGAGAAAAGGAAAGATAAACCCATCTGAATGCAGAGTTCCAAAGAATAAAAGAAAGACAAGAAAATCTTCCTAGAAGCTAAATCTTCAGAGATCACGAATCTGACGTAGTTCAATGTAAGCTATCAAAATGCCAGGCTGGATGAAGCACAAGCTGGAATCAAGATAGCCAGGAGAAGTGTCAATGAAATTAGATACACAGATGACAACACGCTTATGGCAGAAAGTGAAGAGAAACTGAAGAGCCTCGTGATGAAAGTGAAGGAGGAGAGTGAAAGAGCTAGCTTAAAACTCAACATTCAAAAAACTGAACAGAACTGAACTGAACTGAACTGCTGCAAACAACTGACTCACTGGAAAAGTCCCTGATGCTAGGAAAGATTGAGAGCAGAAGAAGAGCAAATCAGGATGAGATAGCTGGATGGCTGTGGATGCAATGGATGTGAACTTGGGCAAACTTTGAAAGATGGTGAGAGACAAGGAGGCCTGGCGTGCTGCAGTCCACGGGGTCGCAAGAGTTGGTCATGACTGGGAGAATGAACAACATATATATATATATATATACATATATATATACACACACACACACATATATATAATGTATGTTTATATATACAGTGTGTATGTGTGTGTTGTGTAAGGACCCATTAAGTAACCTAAGATTCCACCCTAATGGATACTTTGGTAGTTTCTGTATCTTAGCTATTGTAAATAATGCTGCAGTGAACACTGAGGTACATGTATCTTTTTGTTTATTTATTTATTTACTTATTTTACTTTACAATATTGTATTGGTTTTGCCATTGAAACATGTATAATAACATGTATCTTTTTGAATTAGTGTTCTTATTTACCTTGGATAGATACCCAAGAGTGGAATTACTGGATATGGAATTTCTATTTTTAATTTTTGAAGAACCTCCATACTATTTTCCTTGGTGGCTGTACCGATTTACATTCCCAAAAACAGTGTACCAGTGTTTCCTTCTCTCCATATCCTTACCAACACTTGCTATCTCTTGTCTTTTTGATAATAACAATTCTGACTTGTGTAAGGTGATAACCTCATTGTAGTTTCAAATTGCCGTTCCCATGATGATAAATGATACTACACATCTCTTCATTGCCTGTTGGCCACCTGTATGTCTTCTTTGAAAAAAAGTCTATTTGGTCTTCTGCTCAATTTTTAATTGGATTGGTTTGTTTTTGGATTGCTATTGAGTTGTATGATATATATTTTGGATACTAATCCATAATGAGATATCAGTTCAGTTCATTCACTCAGTCGTGTCTGACTCTTTGTGACCCCATGGACTGCAGCACACCAGGCCTCCCTGTCCATCACCAACTCCCAGAGCTCACCCAAATTCATGTCCATCGAGTCGGTGATGCCATCTAACCATCTCATCCTCTGTCATCCCCTTCTCCTGCCTTCGATCTTTCCCAGCATCACAGTGTTTTCCAATGAGTCAGCTCTTCTCATCAGGTGGCCAAAATATTGGAGTTTCAGCTTCAAAATCAGTGCTTCCAATGAACACCCAGGACTGATCTCCTTTAGGATGGACTGGTTGGATCTCCTTGCAGTCCAAGGGACTCTCAAGAGTCTTCTCCAACACCATAGTTCAAAAGCATCAATTCTTCGGCATTCAGCTTTCTTTATAGTTCAACTCTCACATCCATACGTGACTGCTAGAAAAACCATAGCCTTGACTAGACAGACCTTTGTTGACAAAATAATGTCTCTGCTTTTTAATATGCTGTCTAGGTTGGTCATAACTTTCCTTCCAAGGAGTGTCTTTTAATTTCATGGCTTCAAGCATCATCTGCAGTAATCTTGGAGCCCAAAAAAATAAAGTCAGCCACTGTTTCCACTCTTTACCCATCTATTTCCCATGACGTGATGGGACCAGATGCCATGATCTTAGTTTTTTGAATGTTGGGCTTTATGCCAACTTTTTCACTCTCCTCTTTCACTTTCATCTTCACTTTCTGCCATAAGGGTGGTGTCATCTGCATATCTGAGGTTACTGACATTTCTCCCAGCAATCTTAATTCCAGCTTGTGCTTTTTCCAGCCCAGCGTTTCTCATGATGTACTCTGCATATAAGTTAAATAAGCAGAGTGACAATATATAGCCTTGATGTACCCCTTTTCCTATTTGGAACCAGTCTGTTGTTCCATGCCCATTTCTAACTGTTGCTTCCTGATCTGTATATAGGTTTCTCAAGAGGCAGGTCAGATGGCCTGGTATTCCCACCTCTTTCAGAATTTTCCACAGTCTATTGTGATCCACACAATCAAAGGCTTTGGCATAGTTGACAAAGCAGAAAGCTGTTTTTCTGGAACTCTCTTGCCTTTTCCATCATTCAATGAATGTTCGTAATTTCACCTCTGGTTCCTCTGCCTTTTTTAAAACTAGCTTGAACATCTGGAAGTTCATGATTCACATATTGCTGAAGACTGGCTTGGAGAATTTTGTGTCATTTGCAAATATTTTCTCCCAATCAGTAGGCTGCCTTTTGGTTTTGTTGATGGTATCCATCCCTGTATAAAAGCTTTTCACCTTGGTTACATTCTCTTTGTTTTTGCTTTTGTTTCCTGGTCTGAAGAGACAAATCTGATAAAAATGTATTGCTAAGATCAATGTCAAAGGGTGTACTGCCTATGTTTTCTTCCAGCAGTTTTATGATTTTAGGTCTTGCATTTAGGTCTTTCCAGTGCTTTTGAGTTTATTTTTGTATGTGGTGTAAGAAAGTATTCAAATTTTGTTCTTTTATAAATAGTTGACCAGTATTTCCAACACCTCCTATTAAAGAAACTCTCTTTTTCCTATTGTGGCATTCTTGCCTCCTTCTTTGTCAATTAATTGACCATACATGCATGGGTTTATTTCTGGGCTCTCCATTCTTTTCCCTCTATCTCTGTTTGGTTTTTGGGCCAATACAATACTTTTTTTGATTACTATAGCTTTGTAGCACTGTGATTCCTCCTGCTTTGTTCTTTTTTTCCTAAGATTGCTTTGGCTATTCAGGGTGATTTGTGATTCCACATAAATTTGGGGGTAATTTGTTTTAGGTCTATTAAACATGTCCTGGGTACTTTGATACAAATTGCATTGAATCTGTAGATTGCTTTGAATGATATGGACATTTTAACAATATTAATTTTCCAACCCATGAACATGGGATATCATTCCATTTATTTGTATTATCTTCAATTTTCTTTATCAATATCTTATAGTTTTGAGAATACAGTTTTTTTTACCTCCTTGGTTAAATTTATTTCTAAGTACCTTGTTCTTTTTGATTCAACTATATTTTATTATTTTAATAATTGCTATTTATTTTTATTATAATTGCTTTCACTTACTTATAGTTATTATTAGTGTCAGTTCAGTTCAATCGCTCAGTCGTGTCCGACTCTTTGCGACCCCATGAATCACAGCACGCCAGGCCTTCCTGTCCATCATCAACTCCCAGAGTTCACTCAAACTCACATCCATCAAGTTGGTGATGCCATCCAGCCATCTCATCCTCTGTTGTCCCCTTCTCCTCCTGTCCCCAATCCCTCCCAGCATCAGAGTATTTTCCAATGAGTCAACTCTTCGCATGAGGTGGCCAAATTACTGGAGATTCAGCTTTAGCATCATTCCT
>SJYV01031636.1:324467-374096 GCA_006410875.1 Neotragus pygmaeus
TCACAAGCATGGAAATTGAAACTGTAATCAGAAATCTTCCAGCAAACAAAAGCCCAGGTCCAGATGGCTTCACAGCTGAATTCTACCAAAAGTTCCGAGAAGAGCTAACACCTATCCTACTGAAACTCTTTCAGAAAATTGCAGAGGAAGGTAAACTTCCAAACTCATTCTATGAGGCCACCATCACCCTAATACCAAAACCTGACAAAGACACCACAAAAAAAGAGAACTACAGGCCAATATCACTGATGAATATAGATGCAAAAATCCTTAACAAAATTCTAGCAATCAGAATCCAACAACACATTAAAAAGATCATACACCATGACCAAGTGGGCTTTATCCCAGGGATGCAAGCATTCTTCAATATCCGCAAATCAATCAATGTAATTCACCACATTAGCAATTATAATTTTTAAAATAATTATACTATCCTACAGCAGTATCTTTCATAATAGCTGAATATTTCCAAGTATTTTCTCCCCTTTATCTTTAATAATATTTAGAAATTCTGTCTCCAGTACTCTTGCCTGGAAAATCCCATGGACAGAGGAGCCTGGTAGGCTGCAGTCCCTGGGGTCCCTGAGTCAGACACGACAGCGGCTTCACTTTCACTTTTCACTTCCATGCATTGGAGAAGGAAATGGCAACCCACTCCAATGTTCTTGCCTGGAGAATCCCAGGGATGGGGGAGCCTTGTAGACTACCATCTATGGGGTCACACAGAGTTGGACATGACTGACATGACTTAGCAGCAGCAGCAGCAGCAGAAATTCTGTGGAAATAAGTGTCAAGATGATCTGGAATAAATTGTCATTAAATTGGCAGGTTTGAACAAGAAAGATTCAAATAGGTGGATGGGTGCATAGCATGAGGGTAACCCAGAAAATGTTGCTTGGCCAAAGTAGAGAATTTCAAAAGGAAAAATTCTTAAAGTAAGGAAAGAGATTGAGAAATGTTATGTAAATGGAATGGTAAGACTCACACTTGAGTCTAAATTTGAATTAGTAGAGAACAAAAAGCAAAAGTATGTTTTTAGGAAGTAATTTTGAAGCAATATATGAGGAATAATTTGTCATTCAGTCACAAAGTTGTGTCTGACTCTTTGGGGCCCCATGGACTGCAGCATGGTAGGCTTCCCTGTCCTTCACTGTCTCCTGGAGTTTGCTCAAACTTATGTCCATTGAATCAGCGATGCTCTCTAACCATTTGATCCTCTGTCATCTTCTTCTCCTTTTGCTTTCAATCTTGCCCAGCATCAGGGTCTTTACCATCTCTTTGTATCAGATGGCCAAAGTACTAAAGCTTCAGCTTCAGCATCAGTCCTTCTAAGGAATATTCAGGGTCACTTTGCTTTAGGATTGATCGGTTTGGTCTCCTTGTAGTCTAAGGGGCTCTCAAGAGTCTTCTCCAGCACCACAGTTCAAAAGCATCAATTATTTGACTTTCAGCCTCCTTTAAGATCCAACTCTCAAATGCATGTCTACTGGAAAAACCATAGTTTTGTCTATACGGATTTTTGTCAGCAAAGTAATGTCTCTGTTTTTTAATATACTGTCTAGGTTTGTCGTAGCTTTCCTTCCAAGGAGCAAGCATCTTTAAATTTCATGGCCGCAGCCACCATCTGCAGTGATTTTGGAGCCCAAGAAAATAAGTTTGGCTTCCACTTTTTCTCTTTCTATTTGCCATGAAGTGATGAGGCCAGATTCCATGATCTTAGTTTTTTGAATGTTGAGTTTTAAACCAGCTTTTTTTCACTTTCTTCTTTCACCCTCAACAAGAGGCTTTTCACTTTCTGCCATTAGAGTGATATCATCTGCATATTTGAGGTTGTTGATAATTCTCCTTGCAGTCTCGATACCAGCTTGTGCTTCATCCAGCCCAGCATTTTACATGATGTACTCTGCATAGAAGTTAAATAAACAGGATGACAAGATACAGCCTTATCATACTCCTTTCCCAATTTTGAACCAATCAGCTTTTCCATGTAAGGTTCTAATTGTTGCTTCTTGACCTACATACAATTTTCTCAGGAGACAGATAATGTGGTCTGGTATTGCCATCTCTTTAAGAATTTTCTAGTTTGTTGTAATCCACACGGTCAAAAGCTTTAGTGTAGTCTATGAAGCAGAAATACATGTTTTTCTGAAATTCCCTTGCTTTCTTATGATCCAACAAATGTTGGCAATTTGATCTTTGATTCCTCTTACTTTTCTACATCCAGCTTGTATATCTGAAAGTTCTCAGTTCACATACTGGTGAATCATAGCTGGAAGGACTTTGAGCATAACCTTAGTAGCATGTGAAATGAACACAATTGTATGATAGTTTGAACATTATTTGCCGCTGCCCTCCTTTGGCATTGGAATTGAAACTGACCTTTCCCAGTCCTGTGACCACTGCTGAGTTTTGCAAATTTGATGACATATTGAATGTAGCACTTTAACAGCATCATCTTTCATGATTTTAAATAATCAGCTGGAATTCCATCACCTCCACTAGGCTTGCTCTAAGACCCACTCGACTTCACAGTCCAGGATGTCTGGCTCTAAGTGAGTGACCACACCATCATCATTATTCTAGTCATTAAGACCTTTTTTGTATACTTCTTAATCCCTTCTTCTTCTGTTAGGTCCTTACCATTTTATCTTTCACTGTGCCCATCCTTGCATGAAATGTTCAATGATATCTCCAATTTTCTTGAAGTGATCTTGAGTCTTTCCCATCCTATTGTTTTCCTCTACATTTTCACTGTTCATTTAAGAATGCCTTCTTACCTCTCCTTGCTATTCTCTGGAACCCTGCATTCTGTTGGGTATATCTTTCCCTTTCACCCTTGATTTTCATTTCTCTTCTTTCCTCAGCTATTTGTAAAGCCTACTCAGACAACCACTTTGCCTTCTTACATTTCTTTTTCTTTGGGATGGTTTTGGTCACTGTCTTCTGTATAATGCTACAAACCTATGTCCATAGTTTTTCAGGTACTCTGTCTACCAGATCTAATCCCTTGAATCTATTTGTCACCTACCCTGTATAATTGTAAAGGATTCAATTTAGGTCATACCTGAGTGACCTAGTGGTTTTCCTCACTTTCTTCAATTTAAGCCTGAATTTTTCAATAAGGTGCTGATGATCTGAGACACAGTCAGCTCCCAGTCTTGTTTTGCTGACTATATAGAGATTTTCCATCTTCAACTAGAAAGAATATATTCAATGTGATTTTGATTTTTGCTTCCCTTTGTGTCTCAGGTGGTAAAGAATCTGCTTGCAATGTGGGAGACCTGGATTCGATCCCTGGGTTGGGAAGATCTCCTGGAGAAGGGAACGGCTACCCACTCCAGTATTCTGCCCTGGAGAATTCCATGGACTATATAGTCCATGGGGGTCACAAAGAGTCACAAAGATTTTGATTTTGATCATCTAGTGATATCCATGTGTAGAGTCATCTTTTGTGTTGTTGGAAAAGGGTGTTTGCTATGACCAGTGTGTTCTCTTGACAAAACTGTTAGCCTTTGCCCTGCTTCATTTTGTACTCCAACGCCAAACTTGCCTGTTACTACAGGTATCTCTTGACATCCTACTTTTGCATTCAGATCCTCCAGGATGAAAATGATGTTTTTTTGGTGTGAGTTCTAGAAGGTCTTGTAGGTCTTCATACAATCAGCCAATTTCAGCTTCTTTGGCATTAATGGTCAGGGCATAGACTTGTATTACTGTGATGTTGAAAGGTTTGCCTTGGAAATGAACTGAAATCATTCTGTTGTTTTTGAGATTGCATTGAGATTGCACCCTTCTATTGCATTTTGGACTCTTGTTGACTAGGAGGACGACTCCATTCTTCTAAGGAATTCTTGCACACAGTAATAGATATAATGGTCCTCTGAATTAAATTTGCCCATTTCTGTCCATTTTATTTCACTGATTCCTAAAATGTCAATGTCACTCTTGCCATCTCCTGCTTGACCACATCATGGACCTAACATTCCAGATTACTATGCAGTATTATTCTTTATAGCATTGGACTTCATTTTCACTACCAGATACATCCACAGCTGAGTACTGTTTCTGCTTTGGCCCAGCCATTTCATTCTTTCTGGAGCTATTAGTAATTGCCCTCTGCTCTTCCCCAGTAGCATATTAGACACCTTCTGACCTGGGGTCTCATCTTCGAGTGTCATATCTTTTTGCATTTTCATATTGTTCATGAGGTTCTCATGGCAAGTATACTGGAGTGGTTTGCCAATCCTTCCTCTAGTAGACTTTTGTCAGAAGTCTTCACAATGACCTGTCCATCTTGGGTGGCCCTGCATCATATGGCTCATAGCTTCACTGGAAAATAAGATACTTGTGGAAATATTTAGAATATGTGGAATTTGTTAAATACATTCTGGTGAGAGTGGCTAAAAGGCTAGCTTTAGGCAGAAACTATTGAAATGGATTGAACCCATTGTGTAAGATTTGGTTGCACTTGATAAGTTTGAATATGAAGACAGAAAAAGTAGGAAATAGAAAATCAGGACGAAGAAGGGACTTCTAGAGGACTGAGAAGAAGTGCAGCCAATAATGTCACTGATGAGGAGACTAGGGAGGGTCAAGGTTTTAGGAAGGAATGAAACAAAATCAGAATTGGTTTTCATTTATAGAATAATATAAAAACATAATGAAATATTTGAAAAAAGAGAATGTAAAATAAATAACCCTCTCACCAACAGCAATATATGTATGCACAACATTTATTATTTTAGCTCTTTTCTATAGAATATAAGCATGTGTAGCATCATTAGCCCTTCCATCTGAATCAAATTTTACATGTGGTGTCACTGCTTCTTTTGTGGGGAAATAAAACTAAGTAGCTAATCAGTCAGGGTTCTTCAGAGAAACAGAACCAATAGTATATATAAAGTGATATAGATAGCTTCATTATAAGATATGGTTCACACTGTTTTGGAGGTTGAGAAGCCCCCCAATCTATCCACTACATGCTGGAGACTCACAGAAGTCAGTGGACAACTGGAAGTCTTGAGAGCCAAAGAACCAATGGTGTAAATTTCAGTCTAGGTCTGAAGGCCTGAGAACTAGGAGCACTGAAGGCAGGAGGAGGTGGACATCTTCACTCAAGCAGGAAAAGACAGAGCAAATCCAGTTTTCCTTTGTCCTTTTGTTCTGTTCAGGCCCTCAGTAGATTGTTATCAACCCAATTTGGGGATGATCTTCTGCATTGCTACTGCTGCTGCTAAGTCACTTCAGTCATGTCCGACTCTGTGCGACCTCATAGATGGCAGCCCACCAGGTTCCCCCGTCCCTGGGATTCTCCAGGCAAGAACACTGGAGTGGGTTGCCATTTCCTTCTCCAATGCATGAAAGTGAAAAGTGAAAGTGAAGTCGCTATCATGTCTGACTCAGGGACCCCATGGACTGCANAGCCCACCAGGTTCCCCCGTCCCTGGGATTCTCCAGGCAAGAACACTGGAGTGGGTTGCCATTTCCTTCTCCAATGCATGAAAGTGAAAAGTGAAAGTGAAGTCGCTATCATGTCTGACTCAGGGACCCCATGGACTGCAGCCTACCAGGCTCCTCTGTCCACGGGATTTCCCAGGCAAGAGTACTGAAGTTGGTTGCCATTGCCTTCTCTGGATCTTTTGCTTTAGTCATTCATCAATTCAAATGCTGGTCTCCTCTAGAAACATCCTAGACATCCCCAGAAAAAATGTTTAACCAGTAATCTAGACATCCTTTTGTCAGTCAGTTTAACACACAAAATTAACCATCTCTTAAGAGATAGATAAGATTCTATAAAAATGGCCCTGCTAAGTTATCCACCCACTGCTTATTTAGTCAAACACTAATCTAGGCTGCTGAGATGGGATTTTGCACATTTAATTAAAGTCCCAAGATGCTTGACCATAAAACACAGAGATTATCTGAGTGAGCTCAACTGAATCACAGGAGACCTTCAAAGAGCAGAAGGCAAAGTCAGGGAGATTTGAAATGTGACAAGGATCCCATGAACCATCGCTTGTTTGAAGATGAAAGGGTTCACATGAGAAGAAATGTGGATTTTGTTGTAGGGGAGCAAGAAAATGGTGACATTGGTCCAATAAACACAAAACCTGAATTCTGGCAAAAACTTGAAGTAACTTGTAAACCAGTCCTATAAATAGGAATCCATGTAGTTGATATATTAACTTTGACTTCATGACTCTAAGCAGAAAAGTCAGTTGAGCCCCAGACTTGTGACCTAGAAAAGTGAGAAAATAAATGAGTTGTTTAAAGCTGGTAAAAGTGTGCCATTTAGTCACAGTGCAGTATAAACCAGATATTCTCTTTATATATGCAAACATAGATATTAAATTGTTTACAAATTTATGTCCTTTTCTAGTCACTTGTCATCATATTATATAAAATATTGCACATCCTTCATATTGTTACATGACCTTCATAAATACTATCTTTGTGGCTGTTTACTATTTATCAAATTCATGTATTAGAGATTATTTAATAACCCCCTTATTGATCATTTAGATTTCTTTCCACTTTTTATGGAAATGAATGTCTTCATGCTTATGTCAACTGAAAAATGCACAACTTAAAAGCTCAGGACATTGTTTTATTCGACAGACAAAACTGAGGACTTAAGCCCAGGACACAGCATCTCAGATCACTCTCAGATACTGCCTCTGAAGGAACAAGGGAGAAGCCAGAATATATGCAAGCAAGTTTTTGTAACAAAGACCAGCTAGTAGAACATCAATAAATTATTATTAATTAAAGAAAGTCAGATATATCAAGTTAAGAAATTTAGCACTTTTCTACATATGGGAAAACATACAGAAATCATTGAAACAATTTCTCCGCTATGCACCTCAGCTCTCTGGGGCCAGAATCCTGTTCTTTCTCCCCCTGAGGCTCCTGAGGGTGCCCTGGCACCATGTGCGTCAGGGAGAGGGGTTGGCTGCAGCTACTGACTGCCAGATGGTGGGCATCCCGTTTCTGTCCTGAGTTCCCTCAGAGTTCAGCATCTGAGTGGCTGTAATATGGTGACTCAATGAATGCAACAGCCTTTGTTTACTGATACAGCGGGCAACCTTTTTTCATTGACACATAAGACTTAATAATGGATTGAGGATAATCACCTTAAGAGAGATTACTAGAGAATTCCTGGGTTAGAGGTATATATTTAATAGTCATTCAAATCACTATATGAATGACCATGTCAATCTAATTCTCAGCTAAAGGTATTCAGGAGTACAAACAGTACCGTGCCTGAAAGTAGAATGAGAATTAAAATGCCTTGAGATGAATCTGGAGAAATAGAAAGTTGCAAGTGTATGGGAAACTGCAGACAGCCGTTTTTGTTTTTCCCCTTTTCATGGACTCCTGATAGTGTTGTAGTCCTGTGCTGCTGGTTTACATCACACTTTTTCTTGAGCTTTTGCTCCATAATGTTTGGCATTTCCTCTTTAAGGTGATAATTTTCATTTCCTTAAATTGTCACAGTTTGATATTGATCACACTCTACTAGCTGCTGAGAAAAGACCAGATTAGANTGCTGGTTTACATCACACTTTTTCTTGAGCTTTTGCTCCATAATGTTTGGCATTTCCTCTTTAAGGTGATAATTTTCATTTCCTTAAATTGTCACAGTTTGATATTGATCACACTCTACTAGCTGCTGAGAAAAGACCAGATTAGAAAGAACCAGTATTTGCTGAGTAGGGGGAGAGGAGAATGACAGATTAAATGATTCATTTCAGCCATATGTGAAAGATAAACTAGAGAGGAAATACAGAAAATGCCCACATTGATCACAGATGAGTTTGAGAGCTATTTTGTAGAGGAAATAAACGCAAAGGTAGAGGATATAAGAGGATGCATGCCTATTACATCTTTTGAAAAAATGGATCTTGAGGGTGTGTTTCTTAAAAAAAAAAATTAGAATAAATATTATTCCCATTGGTCCTTGCTCTAGTTTCCTGTGGCTACCACAACAAATTACTGCCAGCAAGTGCCTCAGAACAACTCTAATTTATTATCACAGATTTCTGGAGACCAGAGTCTGAAATCAAGTGTCCTCAGGGCCACAGTCCCACTGGAGACTCTAGGGGAGAATCCTTCTTGCCTCTTCTAGTTTCTGATAGCTGCATGCATTTCTCAGCTACCTTGGTTGATTCAATCTTTGCCTCTGTCTTCACCTGAACGTTTTTCCTGTGTCCTCTACTATATCTTGAAGTATGCTCGTCATTTGATTTAGAGTTTACCCAGGAAACCCAAGATGATTTCATTCTAAATTTTTTAACCAATTACATCTTCAAAGACTTTATTGCAGATAAGGACATATTCAAAGATTCTAGGGATTGGAGGGTGGAATTATTTTTGGGGGGTGAGGGCAGCCACAGTTACCCACTACAGTTCTTTAGTTTACCAGAGGCCTACTGTTTCAGGGGGAAAATAATTGTTTATGGGAAATAATTTATGGCTCATCACTAACTAGGGTGTAAAATACTTCCAGAAACTGGTTCAGCACTGGAACAACTTCCCAGTGACGGCATGCCAAGTCTCTCCTCTACAGTTCCTTCAATATCACCTCTCCTCTTCTAGGCAGGAAGCATGTGTTATCAGAAATAATCCATTAAGCAATGTTTGTATGTACACTCAATGTTTCCAAGTGTAGCATCGGTCAATTTCCACGGTGTAAGCACTCACATGATGTCACTGAGCACAAAGTTGAAAGTGATATGCCCAGATGGATCCAGCATACCACTATCAGTACACAGCATTACTGTCAGAACCAGTCTCTATGTCACATGCATTTTTAATTCAAGGTGACTTGTTGATGTTTTATCATTTTTTCCTGTGAACTCACAATAAATGTAGAGACCAAGAATGACCATGTTTAGTTCAGGAATGTCTAACTTGGTAAATTAAATAGAAGAACTGCCTGAAATTAAACTTCAATGCATAGATGACACTATTATTTAAGATAAATGCACTTCCTGTACAGAGGATAAAGGAATAAATTTATTTTCAATATATTATGTATTGTTCTCCTGCAGTAATTTATCTTCATATTTTTAAAAGTGAAGTTTTAATGCATTCTTGAAATTCAGGAGCATAGGTAAAAGGAAAAGAAACACAAGTGTGCAAGACTGTTCTTTGAGTCTAAGGATTTTAGAGATGTAATTACATGATATTGATATGTGTGCTAAGTTGAATACCTTTGTTAAAATTCTGGACTTCAAAATATTCATTTCTAGTTAAAATCTAGTTGAATAAGAAGTGTAAGAAGCAAAAAGAAGTGTAAGAAGAATAAGAGTGTAAGAAGCAGTTTAAGAAGAAGAAATAGCTCAGTATAGGAAGAAGTTTTAAATGGAAAACAGTGCTCTCTTTGGTGATTTCAGAGAAGCAAAAAAAGTCAGAGAAGTAAAATTAACTCAGGTAGGACAGTAATCGCACTAACATTTACTATTATATTCTGTCTCAGTAAGTGGCTTTGTCAGGGAATTGACTTTAATCCTTTCAGGAAAATACTTCCCCTGAGTCTATAAGAATGCTTTTTGAGATCTGAAGCATTCACAGATTTTTTCTAAAGCAGGTATTCGTACTACACATGATGCTGGGATTAATGTGCCAGAAAAATGGGAGGTGGGTCTCTGCGGAGTTTGCTAGCCCCTTTGTTCCTTTCTACTAATTGGTCTGGGCAGATATGGGGTGGGGACAGCTGTTCTCCTTCCCCTGCAAGCAGTATATAGAAGGATTCTCTACTTCTCTTCATCATCTCTCCTGTGAAACCCTAGTAGGGTCACTGCCTTGTCCTAGTTATAACACTGAAATATCTCATATCCTGGGGTCCCTTCAGTCCCAGGTAAACTGGGAGAGGAAATTTGGTCACCCTAGAGCCTGGTGGGGTTCCTAGAGGTAAACCCAGCAAAGAGATCAGGTGTTTCCTGTGTCTTGGATCCCCAGAAGGCCCACCCTGTTCAAGTTAGCCCACACTCAACCTTTAGCAGTTGCTGACATTTCTGGTTTAATGTTCCTACACAAGTGGCAAAGTGGTAAAGGACCCACTTGCCAAGCAGGGGACGGNATCAATTCTTCAGTGTTCAGCTTTCTTTATAGTCCAACTCTCACATCCATACATGACTACTGGAAAACCAAAGCTTTTATTAGATGGACCATGTTTGCAAAGTAACGTCTCTGCTTTTTAATATCTGTCTAGGTTGATCATAACTTGTCTTCCCAGGAGTAAGCATCTTTTAATTTCATGGCTGCAGTCACCATGTGCTGTGATTTTGGATGGCATCACTGATTCAATGGACACGAGTTTGAGCAAGCTCCAGGAGATGGTGAAGGACAGGGAAGCATGGCATGCTGCAGTCCATGGGGTTGCAAAGAGTTAGACATGACTAAGTGACCGAACAACAATTTCAAAGAGTACAAAGTTCACCTAACAGATGCTACAGATCATTCTGCACTTGTGTATATCTTTTCTTTATTCTTTTTGCTACTTATCATAAGAATCTACTGGGAGATACTTGGGATACTTATAATTTTGTCCTTATTTACAATGTCACAATGAATAACTTTGTACACATACTATTTCATACTTTTATCAATGCACTTTGAGGAATATTCTTAGAAATGGGATTGCCATATTTATTAATATTTTGTTCAGATATTTTGTTCAGTTCCGTTCAGTCGCTCAGTCATGTCTGACTCTTGAAATCCCATGTACTGCAGCATGCCAGGCCTCTCTGTCCATCGTCAACTCCTGGAGTTTACTCAAATCCATGTCCATTGAGTTGGTGATGCCATCCAACCATCTCATCCTCTGTCGTCCCCTTCTCTTCCCACCTTCAGTCTTTCCCAGCATCAGGGTCTTTCTCAATGAGTCAGTTCTTCACATCAGGTGGCCAAAGTATTGGAGTTTCAGCCTCAGCAGCAGTCCTTCCAATGANGACATGACTGAGTGTGTGCATATGTGCGCCACACACACACACACACACACACACACACACACACACTGGTTTACTTGGTGTTTGATAGCATCTTCCCTCATGCTTAAAGCATCTGTCTCTTATGTTGGTTTTTTGTCCTATGACCTCAGTCATCTAATAGGTGCAAGAAAAGTCATTAATTTGCAGTTTGTCCAGGTTTCTTTCTTCCTGTTGTAGCAATGGGAGTGATGTTCTTTCTAGCTCTCTACATCTTCCAGCTGAAACCAGAAGTCATCAAAGGGTTAAACTAACTAAATCTGAACTAAATAAACCTGGATATGGACTATAGGTATCTTTGCATGGTTAAATTTACATCAATGCATCCAAATATTTAAAGCATGAACCATCATGCCTGGCATAGAGTAGATGGTCTGTGCTGGGCGTGTTTATTTGGTCATGTCTGACTTTGCGACCCGATGGACTGTAACCCCCCATTCTCCTTTGTCCATGTAACTTTCCAGGCAAGAATACTGGAGTGGGTTGCCATTTCCCACCCCAGGGAGATGCCCTATAAATATTAGTTTTCTTCTCATTTTACCCACCCCTCAGCGGAGATGATAACATTAAATTCTTTAATCTCTCATGTATTTTCTTTGTTATTCTCTTTTAAAAGAGTAATTTAAAGATGATGATGAAATGAATTAGGCTGAATAATGAATTTTCTAGGGAGCTCAGACTTATACAACTATGGGCTTTCTTAGTTGACACTTGCAAGGAAAAGTAATGAGAGCCTCTTCTGTTGAAATGAGATCATGCTGATCAGGTCTACCTATCAAACAAATGACAGTAACACAAATAAAGCCCCAGAAATCAAATTCATGGAACCTGGCAGAAAACTCACAGTGTTGACAGCCATATTGAATCTTGGGACCATGATTTCTCCAGCTCTCCAAATTCATCTCAAGAAAATCTGCCTAGTGCTTGTAATCATATCTCGAAGGAAAACTCTCCAGGCTGCAGCAAGTAGTATTGATGATTTATTGAGTACTAGACTTCTTTTTACATCATTTATAGAAGTTTTTATAAATCCACAATGAGGAAATGTTCCTGTACAGTGATAGAAAAATTTCATCTACACTAGATGCAGGGTAGAGACTAGCTTCCTACAGATGTTTCAAGCCTCCATTACTGTTCTTTCTTTATTTAATATGCATGATATAACCACATTTATAATTGACAGAATGTTCTTAAATGGCAGGCACTCTGTAAAATGCTCTTTTGTAGCTTCTTTAAAGCAACACAGTATGAAAAGGGATTCTCTTTTCTTTGTTATTTGGGCAGGACCACAAATAAAGACATATAACGAATATTTACAAATAATAAAAGGAAAAACTTCAGATTTAATGCAAAAACATAACATCATTCTCATTGCCCAGTAGACTCTGCCCTGCAGTATGATTTCTTATTAACTGTTTTTCCAAACTGAAATGCACACAAAGTTTTTTATTATCTGGTAAATTTGAAAGTCTTGTTTTCAAGAAGATAAATTTATACCTTGAATTTATTTAACAGAGATATGCTTAAGTTTGCTTAATTTACACTTAAAATTGTTCTGTATTCCTATTTGCTGACCTATCAGCAACATAATACAAATGAGGTGTTACACACATTAAGAAATTAACAAAATTAACACATTAACAAAAAAACAAAAGAAAGTTCAGAAGGGCTTGGCCTTCTTCTTTTTTATTGTTGTTGTTTAGTCTTGAAGAAATGTCAGAATCTTTGTGAACTTGTGGACCGTAGCCCACCAGGCTCCTCTGTCCGTGGGATTGCTTTTTCTTCTTCAATAACAAATAAATGCCCCACACAGTCCTCTAACTGCTCCACTTATTTTGCCAACAATGTTCTTTGTCTTTGTGTATTCATACTTGTGAGTTTCCCCAATTCTTACCCTGCCACCAACTGTAATCTGTATATAGATTTCGCTCTTAAAGATTACCTGCCATTCAAACTTGCGTTCTAAAATGGCAAGCCTGATAAGATGACCATGTAGAGAGTAAACCTCACACCAGGGCAAATGTACACCAAGATCAGTTATCTCTGTATGATCCCACTTGGATACTTCTTTGGAAAAAGTTATCTAGACTAGAGAAACTGGTTTCTGCTGTTTCTCCTGAACCTCACTTGTCCTGGGATCTTTGCCACAACATTTCACCTCTTTATGTTTTAGCTTCTGTGTTTCTAAAACTATAGTTTTGTTTAGGCAGGTAAGTGATTTTAAAAAAGAAAAAAACATTAGGATTTTATGAGATCACATAAATGAAAGGTTTTTAATCCATATATTTCACTAGACACCTGCAAGTTGGCTTATCAATGGCTAAAAGTCCTATCAAACTGAACACCAGCAAAACAAAAATGTACAACTGTAAAAGAAATTTTCAAGCTTCAACTTATACATACTTATTTAGCACAATGTATCAATTACCATGTCCTAGTTTAGTAATTATGACAGACTCTTAAAATTTTCTGCAAGATGATTTTCTTTCTAGGATAGTCTATTATTTTTCTTAATGTAAGACAAGAACAATTTGTACACATAACAGTCATTGATAATTTAAAATATCATATTTGCTAGAACACTGGTGAGCAAACATTTTTATTAAACTTCCACAAATAAAAAGAGAAATGGGGATTTTGCTGTTGTTTCATTTTTGTTATTATGTTCTTCAATGATTGAATAGTGAATGGTCCAAAGTTAGGCATTTGCAAGGAGAAGACACTGATAGTGTGACCCTCTGATAACAAGTAAACATCGTACAACAAGAGAGATCAAGGAGTTGTTTTATCATTAAGAAAGCTCTAGTATTACTAAACCTTCACTGGTACAAAGTTTCCAAAGAAGGCAGTGACCCCTTATCAACAAGCCATCAACCTTAGCTCAAGTTAATATGTGTCTATCACATGACCAGGGAGGGTTTCATCCAGTGGGAGAGAACTGCTGACAATGGTGAAGATCCTTTTCTTCACTTTCCAATTTGCTCAGAAACCTACACAATACTTCATTAACTTTGACTAGCCTCCTAAGTGTTAGCAAATTTCAAAAATTTAGGTGACACTGATTATCTTCCTCAAAAAGAAAAATTAAGCACTATGATTACAATACTAGTTAATAATGACTGAGCAGCTTGCTGAGTATAATATGGAGTTAATGAAGCTCAATTAGAATTAGTCTATATTTCACATAAGCCCATTGTTTTCTACATCCCTGAGAAAAACTATCGTGTTTTAAAATTGGAGTAGATGAAAGACTGTGTATTAGCTAACAAGTCTCTTATCACTGATGGGAGTGACCCTTGGTTCTGTATTAGTCACCCAGTAGAGGGATCCACTTTGTGGACCACAACAGTGTGGAAAATTCTTAAGAAATGGGAATGCCTGTCCACCTTACCTATCTCTTAAGAAATCTGTATGCATGTCAAGAAACAATGTTTAGAGCTGGACATGGAACAACCAACTGGTTCAAAATTGGGAAAGGAGTACAACAAGGCTGTATATTGTCACTCTGATTATTTAACTTCTATGTAGAATACATCATTTGGAATGCCAGGCTGGATGAATCACAAGCTGGAATCAAGATTACCAGGAGAAATATCAACAACCTCAGATATGCAGATGATACCACTCTAATGGCAGAAAGTGACAAGGGTCTCAAGAGCCTCCAGATGAGGGTGAAAGAGGAGAATGAAAAAGCTGCTTAAAACTCAACATTCAAAAAACTATGCACGGAATCCAGTTCCATCACTTCATGGCAAATAGAGGGGGAAAAGTATAAGCAGTAACAGATTTTATTTTCTTGGGCTCCTAAATTACTACAGATGGTGATTGCAGCTATGAAATTAAAAGACATTTGCTCCTTGGAAGGAAGAATTGCAGGTGAGTCTTTGTTGTCTGAGCCACCAGTGAAGCCCAAGAATATGGGAGTGGGTAGCCCATCCCTTCTCCAGGAAATCTTCCCGACCCAGGAATCAAACTGGGGTCTTCTGCATTGCAGGTAGATTCTTTACCAGCTGAGCACCAGGGAAGCATGACAAATCTGGACAGCATATTAAAAAGCAGAGACATCAATTTGCCAACAGAGGTCCTATAGTCAAAACTATAAGTTTTCCAGTAGTTCTGTACAGATGTGAGAATTTCATCATAAAGAAGGTTGAGCACCAAAGAACTGATGCTTTTGAATTGTGCTGGAGAAGACTCTTAAGAGTCCCTTGGACTACAAGGAGGCCAAATCAGTCAATCCTAAAGGAAATCAACTCTGCATATTCATTTGAAGGACTGATTCTAAGGCTGAAGTTTCAATACTTTTGTCACCTGATGTGAAGACAACTCATCTGTAAAGACTCTGATGCTGGGAAAGATTGAAGGCAACAGGAGAAGGGAGTGACAGAGGATGAGATGATCAGATAGCATCACCTACTTAATGGACATGAATTGAGCAAACTCTGGAAGACAGTGCAGGAGAGAGGAGCTTGGTGTGCTGCAGTCCATAAGATCTCAGAGTCAGACTCGACTTGGTGAGTAAAGAATAGCAATAAGATGGAGGCATCCTTATATCCAGAGAATAGTACCATAATTATTTTAATTTTTTACTCTTTTCTCCATTAAACACTCAAAAATCATGTTAAAGCATAGTTTTAGTCTCTGGATAGTTTCCCAAAAATTTTAACAGCTTTTAAAAATGTACTCTTTGAAAGAAAAGTATTGATTCTTAAAATTTGCCACACCAGAAGTTGTACATGGATGGATGCATTTTCTCTGGGAGCACTCAGCCACAGCACTGGCAGTACAAAGGAGCTTTGCAGATTTACTGGGAAGTTGCAGCACACAGGGACCTTGGTCTGATACTTGTGAGTGGAGAGATTGCAGAAAATAAAGCTAGGAAAATGAGCAATATAAGGAGGCTTTGCTGCTGCTGCTGCTGCTAAGTCGCTTCAGTCGTGTCTGACTCTGTGCAATCCCATAGATGGAAGCCCACCAGGCTCCCCCATCTCTGGGATTCTCCAGGCATGAATACTGGAGTGGGTTGCCATTTCTTTCTCTAATGCACGAAAGTGAAAAGTGAAAGTGAAGTCGCTCAGTCATGTCTGACTCCTAGCAACCCCATGGTCTGCAGCCTACCAGGCTCCTCTGCCCATGGGATTTTCCAGGCAAGAGTACTGGAGTGGGGTGCCATTGCTTTCTCCAGTAGGGAAGCTATAATGAGCCTCAAAGCCTGGAACCAAAATGTTTACAGTAAATCTATTTAATAAATACTTATGTGACACCAGTATTAGGTCCATTCACCAAAATCATAGACACCAGAATTGCTTTTTTATCGGTTTTCAGTTCTGTGCACTTCTTTCTCATTAAATATGCAGTCTATGAATTTTTTCCTCTACAAATGTGTTCTTCTCTTGAAAACATGTGAAATAATTTGGTACTGTAGCTCTGGATCATGATTTGACATACTTTGTCAATTTTGTATTAAAAAGCACAAGTTATTTTTCTGAGGTTCCTTTGTGCATCCTTATAGTAACACACACACACACACACATGCTAAAAACATGGTAATTCAACCTTCTCTAGTGTCACAAATAGATGCTGAACACTTTTGTTGAGAGGATTTCCTGAATGCTGCTATTCAGGGGTGATTTATTTGTTAAGCTAATAACCAAGTATCTTCTAAGCCAAGGTCAGTGAGGTTTTGCAGCCTCAGGTTTTGGCCATGATGGGTTAGACAAAAGAAGTTGGAAAGATGACCAATCACTTTGTGTGTCAGAGGAGTCTGGGTGTCTTGAATGCTATTATCTTTTGTTCATCACCTACAGCAAGCAGGAGCAGCGCAACAAGGTAGAGAGGATACTTTTGGAAGTTGTTTGGATTCATAGGTAGAAAATGGGTTATATCTGAATGATCCTCTGATCTACACACTCACAAGGCTGAGCAGTCTTGCAAATCATCAGTTGGCATAACCTATTTTATAAGCGCTTTTGACAGATACCCACTTAATTTCTTAGTCTTCCATCTTGAAATAAAATTTCCTTGGCTCATGTTTGGTATAAAATTTTATGGGTTATAATTTCAGTTTGGTTTTAGCTATTTCCATTACCAGAGATGCTCACATTTGTGTGTTTTATCACTTCCCATGTTTCTTCTAATATATTGTCTCATTTTTCCCTTATAAAAGGCTTGTAAAAATCTTGTTAGGCAGATGAACCACCTTGTGTAACAGCTATTATCATCATCTCCACTTTAAAAGGCACAAAACCATTAAATTCATGAAATAATTCAACAAATGTTTTCTGAGCAAATGTTTTCTGCTGTGCACTAGATACTGCAGGAAGCAGTAGGAATATAGTAGCATCAACAACAGCAACAAAACAAATGGCACTGTGCTTGTCCTCATGGAAGTTACAGCCCAGATGCGGACAGATGTCAAGCACAGAATCACACCATAGCTTATGTAAAATTATAACCACATTCAACCAGGACATGAAGAATAGTGTGATCTCCAAAGAGCAAAGGCAGTGGTATAACATTTCAGGCAAAGAGTCCACACAATGTCCTGTTGGAGGAACTGAGGGTGAGGAAGGTGAGATGCTGGGCTGGTCAGAGGGTATATTTGTCACCCTGGGAACAATGGAAAGTTTAGGAGTTTTAAGAAGAGAAACATAAGCAATTTGTGCTTTGAAGGATCTCTGGCTGCAGAGAGTAGGGTAGTGGGTGCTGGGGGCAGAGTGGGCACTGGGATCCCCAGGAGGCTGCTAGAGGGGTCCAGATGGACATGTATGTGGTCATGGCAAAATGTCCAATCCTAGATCTGGTTTTCTTTCCATTTTATCACATTAGTTCAATTCAGTTCATTTTGGTCACTCAGTCATGTCTGACTCTTTGCAACCCCATGGACTGCAGCACACTGGACCTCCTTGTCTATCACCAACTCCCAGAGTTTACCCAAACTCCTGTCCGTTGAGTCTACCCAAACTCCTGTCCATTGAGTCAGTGATGCCATCCAACCATCTCATGCTCTGTTGTCCCCTTCTCCTCCCACTTTCAATCTTTCTCAGCATCAGGGTCTTTTCCAAAGAGTCAGTTCTTCGCATCAGGTGGCCAAAGTATTGGAGTTTCAGCTTCAACATCAGTCCTTCCAATGAACACATTGCTGCTGCTACAGTCATGCTTGACTCTGTGCGACCCTATAGACAGCAGCCCACCCCGCTCCTCCATCCCTGAGATTCTCCAGGCAAGAGTACTGGAGTGGGTTGCCATTTCCTTCTCCAATGCATGAAGTTGAAAAGTGAAGTCTCTCAGTCGTGTCTGACTCTTAGCGATCCCATGGACTGCAGCCTACTAGGCTCCTCTGTCCTTGGGATTTTCCATGCAAGAATACTCGAGTAGGGTGCCATTGCCTTCTCCACATTGCCTCCTTGTAATTTGATCTATACATTTCATTGTCACTAATTTATAGATGGGGAATCTGTTAATTTATCAGGACCACATCTCAAAGAGAAAGACAAGAACAGTATGAGTGTTCTAATGTTCACTTCATTACATTTTTTTCACACCATGACAACTAATTTATTTTCTTTATAGGAGATTATAGAATCCCAGGGACAGGGAAGCCTGGTGGGCTGCTGTCTATGGGGTCACACAGAGTCGGACACGACTGAAGCGACTTAGCAGCAGCAGCATAGGTACAATGTAGAGAGATTTCTATATTAGGAGATTATATATATACTCATATGCATTGTGATTATGTGTATAATATAATCTAATATATGTAATTCCCTAAACAGGACCAGAATTCCATGAGGAGACAGATTCTTCCTGGGTTTATAAAACTTCTTTCACATTGTAGTTCTTGCATCTTGTAGAATTGAAATAAAGTTCATAGGCACTTCCTTGGTTGTTCAGTGTCTGAGACTTTGCACTCCCAATGCAGGGGCCCTGGGATGGATCCCTGCTCACAGAACTAGATCCCACAAGCCGTGTAAGAGCCTTCATGGTGCAACCATCATCAAAGATCAAAGATTCCGTGTGCCACAACCAAGGCCCAGGGCAGCTAAATAAATATTTTTTAAGAAAAGAAATAAAATTCACACAAGTGCAAATTGATATTCATATGTGTGCTCAGTCACTCAGTCATGTCCAACTATTTGTGACCCCATATTCCATAGCCCACTAGGCTACTCTGTCCTTGGGAGTCTCCATGCAAGAATATTGGAGTTGCCATTCCCTACTCCAGGGGATCTTCTTGACCCAGGGACTGAACCTGCTCCTCTTGTGTGTTTTGCACTGGCAGGTGGATGCGCCATCTGGGAAGCCCCAGGATCTTTACTGCTCATGATCAGTGACTTCATCCGTTTCCAACTCTGTGTAGCCCACCAGGCTCCTCTGTCCATGGGATTTCCCAGGCAAGAATACTGAGGTGGATTGCCATTCCCTTCTCCAGAGGATCCTGCCTTGCAGGCAGTTTGTTTATCACTGAGCCCCCGGGAAAGCCCCATGATATTTACAAATAAATGTAAATGTTATAAAATACCAGACCTTTTCCTTTTTTTTTTTTTAGTGAGTCAACTGGTCAAAGTTATTCAAGTCACAAGGACACACAATTACATTATAGGCAAGGAAAAATCCCAAATGACAAACTATATCATAAAATTGAGAACAGATTTACTTTGAAAGTATTATTAAAAAGAAAGTGGGCTTCTCTGATGGCTCAGCTGGTAAAGAATCCACCTGCATTGCAGGAGACCTGGGTTTGATCTCTGGGTTGGGAAGATCCCCTGGAGAAAGGAAAGGCTACCCACTCCGGTATTCTGGCTTGGAGAAGTCCATGGATTGTATAGGCCATCAGGTTGCAAAGAGTTGGAAATGACTGAGCAACTTTCTCAAAAAGAAACTACAAACACTTTGGTGAAAAGGATTTAAAACTGAATGCTCAACACAGAAAAACATGACAAACTTGAAACAAATTATCTAAATATTCCTTACCTGAAAAATCTTTTTAACACCTGCCCTTTTATGTACTATAACTAACAATATAATTTTCTTTTAAATATCTATCTATATATGTATATATATATATATATATATATACACATGTTACTAATTGCATTAATACATTGCTTGTGAAAAATATATTAGTGATCATTATATAGAGGACAGATACATAGTGATTACCAAATTGGGCTATTAATAATAAAGCACACTTACTGTGTATCAGGCACTAATCTAAGACTTTTACATGCATTAATCTTATCTTCACAACAGTCTTATAAATTAGGTATTACATTATCCTCATCTTAGATATATCTACTTTATCTAAGAGAGCAAACTCTGGGAGATAGTGAAGGACAGGAAAGCCTGAAGTACTGTTATTCTTGGGGTCACAAAGAGTCAGATACGACTGAGCAACTCAACAATAACAAATAGATGTATCAATTTATAGATAAGTAACTTGTCCAAGGTCACACGGTAAGGGATACAACCAAGATTCCAATCCAGGATTTTGCTTACTATATTCTACCCCGACTCTTGTTCAATATTTGTTAATCTAAAGATACACATTTCACAATCAATTTTAACAATTACTTTTAAGGGAATGTTTTGTCATTTGTTTGCTTTATATAAAACTAAAGGGGGTGGACTTGATTTTATTTGATGCATCTGTTCAGTTACATGTCTGATGATTAAAATATAAAGAACATTAAAGCGTATCAATAATTTTTAAAATGTATAATCTATATTTCAATTGACAATCACTATTAACCTTTGGCTTTAATCTGAGTTAACATGTCTATGGTGGTCATGCTATTAAAATCGAACGTATTTGAGTTTCTTTACTGCAAGTCAAAGGAACTGTTTAAAGAAACATTCATAGNTGTGATCCACACAGTCAAAGGCTTTAGCATAGTCAATAAAGCAGAAGTATATGTTTTTCTGGAACTCTCCTGCTTTCTCGATGATCCAACAGATGTTGGCAATTTGATCTCTGGTTCCTCTGCCTTTTCTAAATCCAGCGTGAATATCTGGAAGTTCATGGTTCACATACTGCTGAAGCCTGATTTGGAGAATTTTGAGCAATATTTTGTTAGCAGGTGAAATGACTGCAATTGTGCAGTAGTTCGAACATTTTTTGGCATTGTCTTCCTTTGGGATTGGAATGAAAACTGACATTTTCCAGTCCTGTGGCCTCTGCTAAGTTTTCCAAATTTGCTGGCATATTGATTGCAGGACTTTAACAGCATCATCACTTAGGATTTGAAATGGCTCAACTGGAATTCCATCACCTCCACTAACTTTGTTCGTAGTAATGCTTAATAAGGCCCACTTGACTTCACAGTCCAGGATGTCTGGCTCTAGTCCAGTGATCACATCATCGTGGTTATCTGGGTAATGAAGATCTTTTTGGTATAGTTCTTGTGTATTCTTGCCCCCTCTTCTTAATATCTTCTGCTTCTGTTAGGTCCATACCATATCTGTCCTTTATTGTGCCCATCTTTGCATGAANGCTGTGTGCCACGGTCACCCTGAGCCGATATCCAGCCTGTGGTCTGCTGATGCCCTGCGCCGATGTCCACTCTGTGTGCCACGGTCGCCATCTCCCGAGGTCGGTGCTGTGTGCCAGGATGGCCCTGCAATGATGTCTGTGCTGTGTGCCTCGGTCGCTCTTCACTGTGGTTCGGGCTGTGGGCCATGGTCGCCCTGAGCTGAGGTCCAGGCTGTGTTTCGCCCTCGGCTTGCCACGAGTTCCAGACTCTGTGCCGTGTTCCCTCTGTGCCGAAGTCCGGGCTGTGTGCCACAGTTGCCCTGTTCCGAGATCCGGGCTGTGTGCTGAGGTAACCTTCTGCAGAGGTCCGGGCAGTGTGCCGTGGTCGCCATCTCCCCATGTCCGGGCTGTGTGCTGCGGTCGCCCTGTGCCCATGTCCGGCCTGTGTTCCACCCTCAGCTTGCGACCTCTTCCCCACTCTGTGCCGTGGTTCCTCATTGCCAAGGTCTGGGCTATGTGTGGCGGTAGCCTTCTCCAGAGGTAAGTGCTGTGTGCCACATTNGTCGCCCTGTGCCCATGTCCGGCCTGTGTTCCACCCTCAGCTTGCGACCTCTTCCCCACTCTGTGCCGTGGTTCCTCATTGCCAAGGTCTGGGCTATGTGTGGCGGTAGCCTTCTCCAGAGGTAAGTGCTGTGTGCCACATTCCCCCTGTGCTGAGGTCCGGGCTGTGTGCCATGGTTGCCCTGAGCCGATGTCTGGCCTGTGTTCCGCAGACGTTCTGCACCAAGGTCTGGCCTGTGTGCCATAGTCACCCTGCGCCAAGGTCCGGGGTGTGTGATGCGGTCACCCAGCTCCGAGGTCAGGCCTGTGTGCCACGGTCACCCTTCTCTGAATTCAGGACTGTGTTCCGTGGTCGGCTAGCAATGAGTTCCAGGCTGTGTGACGTGGTCGCCCTTCACTGAGTTTCAGGCTGTGTGCCTCGGTTGCTGTGCTCCATTGTCTGGGCTGTGTGCCTTGGTCGCCATACGACAAGATCTGGCCTGATAGCCGTAGTCACCCTACGCCCAAGTCCAGGCTGTGTTCCACCGTTGGCTAGCGATGAGTTCCGGCTCTGTGCCGTGGTCGCCCTGCACAGATTTCTGGGCTCTGTTCCGCAGTTCCTCTTTGCCCAGGTCCAGCCTCTGTGCCACGGTCACCCTCCTCCGAGTTCCGGAATGTGTTCCGCAGTCAGCTAGCAACGAGTTCCAGGCTGTGTGATGTGGTCGCCCTTCACTGAGTTTCGGGCTGTGTGCCTTGGTCGCCCTTCACTGAGGTCCGGGCTGTGTGCCTTGGTTGCCCTGCGACAAGGTCCGGCCTGTTTGCTGTAGTCACCCTGCACCGAGATCCGGGCTGTGTTCTGCCATCGGCTAGCGATGAGTTCTGGGCTCTGTGCCGCGGTCGCCTTGCACAGATTTCTGGGCTGTGTGCTACAGTCACACTTCACACAGTTTCGGGCTGTGTGCCATGGTAGCCCTGTGCCTATGTTTGGGCTGTGTGCCACGGTTGACTGGCGACGATTTCCGAGCTGTGTGCCACAGTCGTCCTTCGCTGAATTTCAGGCTGTGTGCCGCCGTGGCCCTGCGCGGAGTTCCAGGTTGTGTGCCGCAGTCCCACTGCCCCATGGTATGGCCTGTGCCGCGGTCTCCCAGTGCCAAGGTCTGAGCTGTGTTCCAAGGTTGGCTAGCGACGAGTTCCAAGCTCTGTGCCATGGTCACCTTACACTGATTATTGGGCTGTGTTCTGCGGTCGCGCTTCACTGAAGTTCGGGCTGTGGGCTGCAGTCTCCCTAAGCCGAGGTCCATGCTGTGTGCAGGGGTCACCCTGCCCGAGGTCCGGCCTGTGTGCCACGGTCGCCCTGCGCCGAGGTCTGGGCTGTTCTCTGCCATTGGCTGGAGATGAGTTCCATCCTGTTTGCCATAGTCGCCATGCTTCGAGGTCCAGGCTGTGTTCAACAGTCGGCTAGCGACGAGTTCCGAGCTCTGTACCCCGGTTGCCCTGCACAGATTTCCGGTCTGTGTGCCATGGTCTCCCTTCACTGAGGTTCGGGCTTTGTGAAACGGTCCCTCTGTGCCGAGTTCTGGTCTGTGTGCCACGGTAGGCTTGAACCGATTTCCGGGCTGTGTGCCGTGGTAGCCTTGTGCCGAGGTCCGGCCTGTGTGCTGTGATCGCCCTTCTCTGAATATTGGGCTGTGTTACATGGTCGCACTGCACCGAGTTTCAGGCTGTGTGCCATGTTAGCCTTGCGCTGAGTTCCAGGATGTGTGCCGCGGTGCTTTGCGCCGAGGTCCGGGCTGTGTGCCGCCATTGCCCTGCACCGATTTCCAGTCTGTGTGCCACTGCCGCCATCTCCCAAGGTCGGTGCTGTTTGCCAGAGTCACCTTGTGCTGAAGTCCGTACTGTGTGCCTTGGTCGCTCTTCACTGTGGTTCGGGCTGTGTGCCATATTAGCCTGGCACCGAGGTCTGGGCTGTGTGCCATGGTCGCCATCTCCCCAAGTCCGGGATGTGTGTTGTGGACGCCCTGTGCCGAGGTCCGAGATGTGTTCCGCCGTCGGCTGGAGACAGATTCCGTCCTGTTTGCCATGGTCGCCCTACGCCTAGGTCCGGGCTGTGTNAGAAATAGAGGAAAACAATAGATTGGGAAAGACTAGAGATCTCTTCAAGAAAATTAGAGATACCAAGGGCTTTAGGTAATATGAACATTTTAATACTGTCTTCTGATCCATGAACATGGGATATCTCTCCATTTATTTGTGTCTTCTTCAATTTCTTTCATCATTGTCATAGTTTTCATCATGAATCTCTTCTCCTTGATCAAATTTATTCCAAAGTATTTTATCACTTTGATGTTATTATACATAATTTTCTTTATTTTTTCAGATCATTATTAGTGTATAGAAATGAAACCAGTTTTGTATGTTAACTTTGTACCCTGCAACCTTACTGAATTTGTTAGTTTTATGAGTTTTTTAGTGGAGCTGTTAGGGTTTTTATATATAATATTATGTCATCTATGAACAGAAAAAATTTTACTTTCCTTGTGATTTGAATATCTTTTATTTCTTTTTCTTGCCTCACTGCTCAGTTCACATCTTTTTATACGGTGTATCTATTAACAAATTTGGGGGATTATTATTATTTTTAATACTTCAGTCATTTAACCTTTATACCATAGTGACTAACAGACCACAATATTACAGTATTAGAATATTCTGAATTTGACTATACAGTTATCTTTACCAGTATATATATTTTTTTCATATGTATATTCCATGTCTTCATCCTCACATTGCTGCTGTCATTTCTGGGAGATTTTCCCCAAATTTACCTCCCATTCAAATGGCACCCCACGCCAGTACTCTTGCCTAGAAAATCCCATGGACGGAGGAGCCTGGTAGGCTGCAGTCCATGGGGTCGCTGAGGGTCGGACACGACTGAGCGACTTCACTTTCACTTTTCACTTTCATGCATTGGAGAAGGAAATGGCAACCCACTCCAGTGTTCTTGCCTGGAGAATCCCAGGGATTGGGGAGCCTGGTGGGCTGACGTCTATGGAGGCACACAGAGTCAGACACGACTGAAGCGACTTAGCAGCAGCAGCAGCAGTATATTTTTTTAAAGCCTACAGTTTTTTTGGTTCTTTGATAATCCCTTTATAACATCTCCTTTTGTTTCATGTATGCAATATCTATTCCTGTCTGTCTGAGGACATGAATGAAATTTTAAAGCTATCTTTTTCTTCCTGAACCATCTGCTTCTGCCAGGATGCTTTCATTTGCTTGTCTTGGTCTGTGTATTTTACATTAGAGGTTTTCTTTTCTATTGTCTCAATTGTATTTCACAAAACTGTCTCATTGTGAAATATTTTCAGCATATTATTGAGCACCCACTTTGTACCATATGTACTATATGTACTCTACAAGGTACCATAGAGGATATGAGAAAGAAAAAGCCTAATCTCTATGCTAATGCAGTAGCTGGAAATCCGAGAAAAGACACATGTAAAACACAAACCAAGTGGCTACACAGGACACCTTCTTGCATCATGTATTTTGTTTATTAAAAAGGAGGAGGACATAAATAAAGAAGAGGAAAAAGGAGGAAGAAGAAAAGGATCTTTTAAAAATAAAAGCTAAGTATAGAGTTTTATATATTAAGTGAAAATGAGTGATATCTTAGGTACTATAGGAATCAAAAGCTGAGAGAAATTTTTATGGTTTGGATGACTGATGGAAGATTAGGTTTAATCCAGTCATTGAAGGACAGATACACTTAAAGGCAGAGAGCAAACCGAAGGATATTTCATAACATGAGGGAAAATAAGCTTATATATGAATTTAGGATTAAGAAGCATGTGTTATAAGATGGTGGATTCCAAGCATTGAACCACTGAAAATCAGGAGGCTTTTAGATTATGAGCGAGGCTTGAAAAAATGTGTATTTTAAAAATATGCCTCAGATGCTTCTTAGGTTGACAGCCAAGAATGGGTTCTTGTTAAAGAACAGAATGAAATTGGTTTGGAAAAGCAATCTGGGGACATATTATAGCATGCTTGAATTCTGGACTGAGATGATCTTATGCTATATCCAAGAGAGCACTAATGATGCTTTGCCTAAAGACAGTGACTATATGCCCTTGTGAGTGTTACCAGCTCTGTTATCTGGCAATTTTATGCAAGAGGAGCTAAAGGGACATAGACTAGGAGGCCGATAGCTAGGGGGTTACTTTATTAATTTAGGAATGAGGCAATAAGGAGCTACCCTGGTATTGGAAGCATAGTTGATAGGAAGGAGCATATAGGAGAAAGACATTTTAAAGCTCACGGTGAATGATTGTGGAGAGGATATTGTTGAAGATGAAAGGTGGGAGGGGGGTTCATGTTTGGGAGCTCATGTACACCCGTGGCAGATTCATGTCAATGTATGCCGAAACCAATACAGTATTATAAAGTAAAATAAAGTAAAAGTTAAAAATTAAAAAAAAAATGTTTAGATTCATTTACTGGGAGGATGATAGAACTAATGATAGAAATGGGGAGAAAGATAATTTGGGGGTTAAATGTTAATGAATGTAATAAATGTAAATGAATTTGATGTAACTAGGAAAACCAGAGTTAACTAGCAGCACATTTCCAAAGTGTGAAGTGAAAGTAAAAGTGTTAGTCCCTCAGTCTTGCCTGACTCTTTGCAACCCCATGGACTAGGGCCTGCCAGGCTCTGCAGTCAATGGAATTCTCCAAGCAAGAACACTGAAGTGGGAAGCCATTCTCTTCTCTAGGTGATCTTCCTGACCCATGCATCAAATCTAGGTCTTCCACTTTGCAGGCAGATTCTTTACCATTTGAGCCACCAGAAAACCCTTCACATTTCCAAAGTGAAGATAAAAACAGGTTTTAGACTCATTGGTTGATGCCCCAGGCTACTCCTTAGTACCCCAGTCTTATAATTGGGTTGTAGTTGACATGAAAACCCTCCATCATTAAGAGGCTGAACATCATTTTGGAAGGCAGAAACAAATGGACAGAGTTCTTATACCTGTTCAGGTGTGTCCACCTGAAACCCGAGCTCTCTACCCGGAATATGAGGGATCCTATCCCAGCCACACCTGAAGGTGGTAGTTCTCCCCAGCAGTAGGTATCCTTTGTTTGGTTACTATACTACAGACTGTGGTGAGATGGGATGTCTTGCCTTTCAATAAAGTCTGAAATACTGATTAATCTTTTGGATCAGATGTTCTAATTTCTGACTCTACATTATGTTTTGGAACTTAAAGTGATTTGCTACTACTTGAGAGTGACCAGGAAGTCATTGAACCTGCCAGAAATTGTATCCAATGGAAAGGGATAAATAACTGCTAAAGGGACCTTGGAAGGGGAATCACATTTTGAATATCTACCATGAGTTGTACTCACTTAACACACCTTTTACAATAGTATAAATAGTGTCTAATGCAAAATATCATGTTGTATTTCAAATTTAGTATATCATTCAAGAAGCATTTTTTGAGTCTCTGTTCTTTGCTTAGCACCATTTAGACACTGCAGGTACCATTGTGAACCAAACAAACGCTGTGCCTACCCAGAAGTATTTTATCTATTCAGGGATTTCACATCCGGGTACCCTACCACCTAACCAAACCTGAGAACCACAGTAGGGAGGAAAAAGGGGATTCTTCTGAAGTCCAGCTTGTCTGAATTGGGATCACGCTTGGGAATAGAAGTAGTTGGTCCAGTTGGAGAAATCTGATAGAGCTGACTGTTTAAACAGGTAACTTTCCCCTCCAGTTCAGTTCAGTTCAGTTCAGTCGCTCAGTCGTGTCCGACTCTTTGCGACCCCATGAATTGCAGCATGCCAGGCCTCCCTGTCCATCACCAACTCCCGGAGTTCACCCAAACTCATGTCCATCGAGTTGGTGATGCCATCTAGCCATCTCATCCTCTGTCGTCCCCTTCTTCTCCTGCCCTCAATCCCTCCCAGCATCAGAGTCTTTTCCAATGAGTCAACTTTTCTCATGAGGTGGCCAAAGCATTGGAGTTTCAGCTTTGGAGTTTCCCTTCCAGAGGAGACAGTGAAGACTACAGTTTTCTCCATATCTAAGGAGAACTCTAAAATGTATATCAAAACTTGGCTAACTGTTTCTGTGAGAGCCACTGAGGGGATGTAGTTGACATCTGCCATATTGACAACCAGGAAATCCCAATTTCAAGGGAATGCATGAAAAATTCAAGACTCATTAGAAAGTATTCACGGCAAAAGCATCAAGGGTCAAGCAGCAGAATCTAGAAAAAGCAGTATGGAGTTCTGGGCAGCATTAAGGGCCCTGGGCAATGAGGTTCCATGACAGGAGGGGAGGTGGTGTCTTCAGGGCCTCCTATGCTGCAATCTCAGTGCTGGCTCTTGCTGCCCAGCACTCATACTTCCAGACATTTTGCAGGCCTTGTTTTCCACCTTCCTTTCACTTCTGTGAACAATCTCAAGTCTTTCTAGTAAATTCTTTTTGTACTACATTAGCCAGAGTTGGTTTCTGTTGCTTGCAATCAAGAATGCTACAGGAAACAAACTGGTACTTTGCCTCTAGATGGGTGGCCCCAGATGAATTACTGTTTCTGTTCATAAACTCAATTCGAGATGAGACAAAGCAGGAGCATTTTCTCCTTTTCATGATCCTGGAGGAGCAATTTGTCATGCATGCCAAGTATAAAGAACTGGATCAAATCATTATCTTTAGGTTGAGGCAGACTGTTTATTACAGACTGGTGTATCTGACAACTTAATAAGGGCACCAGCATGTATGGAAGACCTACCATCAAACGAGCACTTTGTTAGATGTTATCTCAAAACTGCATGAGTTCTAACCTCTATTGTTAACTTAAGCATTATTTTTTTTTACAAAAGCTCAGAGAAGTTATGGTACTTAGACAAAATCATTCAATTAGCATGTGGTAGGAAATGACTTCAAATTATATTCTCTTTCACTGCATCTCAGTGGATACATAGAAAATTAAGTTTACCCTATTCAGAATGGATCTGGTCTGGTGCATTCGACTAGTGCTCTAAAGTTAATGTTCAAACTACCTCTGAGCCATAACCTCAAGGAAGGAGTAAGGATGGGAGAGAGGAGACAGTTCTCACAGTCTGCAAATATCACAATCTTAAGGTGCAGGAATGATTCTGGGGGCTAGTGATTCCATCAGTCTGTGAGACTCTGCTTCCTGGAACCTAATTTGAGGAAAAAGTGCAAGTGTGAGTGGCTCAGTCATGTCCAACTCTTTGTGACCCCATGGACTGTAGTCCACCAGGCCCCTCTGTCCATGGGATTCTCCAGGCAAGAATACAGGAGTGGATAGCCATTACCTCCTCCAAGGGATCTTCCCAACCCAGGGATCAAATCCATATTGAAGGCAGATTTTTTTTACCATCTGGGCCACCAGGGAAGCCTCCAATTTGAGGAACACTGGCTTCTTATCCTCTCATTTCCTGAAATATAAACCTAGAGTAAACAGAAGTCCACATGCCTTGCAGTATGTTTCTGCCTATGTCAATGCTGTTTATGTTTCTTTTTAGAAATGATCAACTCTAAGCAAGTCTATTCAGTGTTAATGACCTGTGGCATTTTAAGAAATATGAAATTCTGGAGCTTCAACATTTTCTACAGAAATTTATGGTAATATAGATACGTATGAGAAATATGGAGTTGTCAGTATTAGAAATAAAATGGGTCAGATTATTTTCTTTTGAAAGAGACAAATATTAAAAGATCATTAGAAAATGGGCAAAAACAAATGAATTAGCCATTGTGTGTATGACCAGCAAGGTTTTCATTTTGATATGTAAGGTAGCAATTAGCTTATTTGAAAATACAGAAGGGATAGCTTGCATTGCTTGAAACTGGGTTCTTCTTAATTAGGGTCATGTAACCTCTCCTATCAGAGAAGGCAATGGCAATCCACTCCAGTACTCTCACCTGGAAACTCCCATGGACAGAGGAGCCTGGTAGGCTGCAGTCCATGGGGTCGCTAAGAGTCAGACACGGCTGAGCAACTTCACTTTCACTTTTCACTTTCATGTTTTGGAGAAGGAAATGGCAACCCACTCCAGTGTTCTTGCCTGGAGAATCCCAGGAACAGGGGAGCCTGGTGGGCTGCCATCTATGGTGCCGCACAGAGGCGGACACGACTGAAGCAACTTAGCAGCAGCAGCAGATTTATAAGTTATATTTATATGGCCATAGATACTCTATTTGGAAACTTTTTTAAAAAGCATTTTCAGGTGTTACTGCGAGTTCCTACTTGTTGGTGAACTCANTGCCGCACAGAGGCGGACACGACTGAAGCAACTTAGCAGCAGCAGCAGATTTATAAGTTATATTTATATGGCCATAGATACTCTATTTGGAAACTTTTTTAAAAAGCATTTTCAGGTGTTACTGCGAGTTCCTACTTGTTGGTGAACTCATTTGTGGCAATGATAGATGTGTTTGCTCTTGACTCAGTGGTCACCTCTACCACCACAGGTGACTGAAACTGATAAGTGAAAAAACTTATAAATGCAAACAAGAACATTTCCTCAATAGATCAGTTTAACATGTATGGAGGTCTTGCATTGTTGCAAAACTGTTCCTCAAAATGATTCAATAGCATTTGTGAATCTAGACATGACTTTCAGCCCTTTGGTTGTATTCTCAACATCTCATGTTTATATTCAACTTGAAACCTAATTTTCATATGTGCCTAGGTTCAAAATAGGCTGCAGGGTTTAAATATAAGAACAAGATTGTTTGCATAAAATGATAACCAGGCATATGACTTCCCAGTTCTTTTATTGAGCTGTCATTTTGTGATAGCTATTAGGTGATACCATTAATTTTATTCTGCCTTTAAGAGAAGCAGTAAATTAGAATAATAGATTATGCTTTCAGTGAGGCTCCAAATAACCTATGTACCTTAATAACTGAATATGGGAAAATACTGTAAAGTACAATTCCTTACAATGGATCTATTTTCCTACTGCTTGTTTTCATAAGATTATAAATATGATCCCAAGGGAAAATAACCCCATGACACTCTCCTAGTGAACATTAAGTGTTGGATTTTGAAATCTTTGGTTACTAAACAAACAAACAAAAATCAAGGGAGTATGGGAGTACTCCCATAAGTACTTTTCATAAGGGAGTATGTTGGAGTAAAACATACTTTTGCTTAATTTGCTCTCTTTTCAAATGGGTAAAAATGAATAAGCATCACCAGATATAGAGATTATTTATTAAGGAAGGAACGAGAGATCAAACTGCCAACATCCACTGGATCATGGAAAAAAGCAAGAGAGTTCCAGAAAAACATCTATTTCTGCTTTATTGACTATGCCAAAGACTTTGACTGTGTGGATCACAATAAACTGTGGAAAATTCTGAAAGAGGTGGGAATACCAGACCACCTGACCTGCCTCTTGAGAAACCTATATGCAAGTCAGGAAGCAATAGTTAGAACTGGNCGATGGACGTGAGTTTGAGTGAACTCTGGGAGATGGTGATGGACAGGGAGGCCTGGTGTGCTGTGATTCGTGGGGTCACAAAGAGTCGGACACGATTGAGTGACTGAACTGAACTGAATGTTATTAAATAATAATACAGAAGTGACCTTGGCCAGCGCTGATTCTGCCCTGTGCCCCTGCACACTGTGGGTGGCAGAGAAGGACCCATCTCCACCCAGGATTCAAATCTGTGTCTCTGGCATTGCAGGCAGTTTCTTTACCATCTGTGCCACCAGGGAATGGTAATAAGAGGTAATTACTGCTTTCAGATGGGTTTCCCTGGTGACTCAGCTGTAAAGAATCTGCCTGCTAATGCAGGAATCACAGGTTTGATCCCTGGGTTGTGAAGATCCGCTAGAGAAGGAAATGGCAACTCACTCCAGTGTTGTCTGGAGAATTCCAGGAACAGAGGAGCCTGGTGGGCTACATTCCATGGGGTGGCAAAGAGTCTGACATGACTGAGCAACTAAGATTTTAAATCTTTAAAGATGGAAAGCTTCTCAATCTGATAAATACATTAGGAAAATTGTACTTTAGATATAAAACAAGGAAAAGGTTCAGAGAGAAAAGTGGGGGAAACAAAGCTGGTGAAAATTATAAACACACCACTAGGAAACTAGGAAAAATGTCAAAATCTTTAAAATAACTAATAGTAATAATAATTTAAATTATTTCCAAAGTTCTGCATGTTTTTAGCTCTAAAATCAGGCATGAAATATTATATAATGACATCATGTTGGATATGCAAGGATTGGAAAATGGTACTGATGCTGGAAATTAAATGGTAAAGCACCTTGAAGATCATACATATATTTCTTCAAGATATATATATATATAGATAGATATATTTAGATATATATATATAGATATATAATATATATATATAGAGAGATATATCAGTTCAGTTCAGTCACTCAGTCATGTCTGACTCTTTGTGACCCCGTGGATTGCAGCACGCCAGGCTTCCTTGTCCATCACCAACTCCTGGAGCTTACTCAAACCCATGTCCATTGAGCTGGTGATGCCATCCAACCATCTCATCCTCTGCCATCCCCTTCTCCTCCCTCCTTCAATCTTTCCCAGCATCCAGGTCTTTTCAAATGAGGCAGTTCTTCATATGAGGTGGCCCAAGTATTGGAGTTTCAGCTTCAGCATCAGTCCCTTCAATTAATATTCAGGACTGATTTCCTTTAGGGTTGACTGGTTGGATCTCTTTGCAGTCCAGGGAACTTTCAAGAGTCTCCTCCAACTATACATAGGCTTCCATGGTGACTCAGTTGTAAAATATCTGCCTGCAATCTATGAGTCACAGAAGATGCAGATTTGATCCCTGGGAAGAGCCCCTGGAGGAATGCATGGCATCTTACTCCAGTATTCTTGCCTGGAGAGTCTCATGGACATAGAGCCTAGTGGGCTATGGCCTGTAGGGTCGCAAAGAGTTGGGCACAACTGAAGCAACTTAGTATATATATAAACCTTCTCTCCTTCATCCCTTAGAGTGTATATACTCATATATATATACACATATACACATATATACACATATATTATACACATATACAATATATAATACATATACACATATATAATATATACACATATATTATATATATATATATTATAAGATATATATATTATATTATAAGATATATATATTATATATCTTTAACCTTATCTCCTTCATTCCACTTTTTACTCCAGTATTTAGTATTCGGCTGGGCCTGGGCACACACTCCAAGTATTTAGTCAGTACTTGCTGATTTCTGAATCTTTAATTTTCTGTTTATTTTTCCCAGTAACTACAGAACACAGCCAAGAAAGTGATCATTTCTATTTTCCTGAAGGGCAAAAAATGTAATTGACTTCATCCATTTCTTATGCACCTCAATCTCTGGAAGATGAAAAGAAGCTGGAGGGTAAATGTATGGCAGAGTTTTGTACATGACGAGAATGCCAGAACCGCTACAGGATTTCTTTTTTATTGTTAACTATTTCAGATGACAAAGAGTGTTGAGGACAACACCTGAAAGTCACAAGTTGTGCACGTGCTAAGTCACTTCAGTCATGTCTGACTCTGTGTAACCCCATGGACTCCTCTGTCCATGAGGATTCTCCAGGCAAGTATACGTGCCTTTATTCCTCTGGAAGCTCATAACTCTTAACTCTACTCACTGACACAACAGAAATCAACAGAATGTGTATAGCTATAAATTTTAGGTGGACTCTGTAAATCAAATTAAGAGCAGCAATATAATTGCAAAAAAAGAGGTCTATTTAACACTTAATTTAGTTGAAAAATAGAAGTGAGGTTGGCATTATTATTGTGTAATTACACTAGAAAATGAAAGCTTTTGCATTTTAAGTGCAAAATTAACCTCTCATTTTGTGTTTGCTTAGGTGCTTTGTAGCATTTGCAGAAGAAGCTGGTCTCAGTACAGTGGTCCTTATGATTAGGGAATGCAGAAGGAAGATATGGAGGGCCAAGCGTACTTCTAGCCATTTTACATAAGGGCTTGAACATACGCCAGTTTCAGAATCCAAAAGGTCTCCTGGAACCAACTTCCTGCAGGTGCTGAGAGCTAACTGTATATGGAGACTTAAATAAATCATTGCAATGATCTTCCTTCTAGGCATGCTGGTTTTATCTGAGGTGTTTCCTTTACTCCATGATTACTTAATCCATCATGAACCTAAGGGTTCTCAATAAATGCCTGTTGAATGTATCTGGATGTTAAAGGCAGCATGTAAAGGGATCAGGCTAGAAACTGTCTCCCTATCTTCTTTTAGAATGGCTGCCCTTGGAGTGGGTGTTCAATTTGACAAAATAAAATCAGAGGACATCACACCACATGAGTTTGGTTTGGTTCATTCTGACAAGAAAATTTCCAGTGATTCATCTGAGCAATATTTCTCTTTTTATCACAGCTCTGATGAAAGACAGTTTCTATTTATAAATGTTTTTGATCCACTTGCGTAAGCAATGGTGTGCTCAGAAAGAATGCTATCCAAGGTGTACAATCTCAGGGTGTACTGCGTTCATCCAGCCATTAGCTTCACTACAAGTTTTCCTACACTTGTTAGAAATTATAAAAAGCACGAATAGAAAAATGTCTAATTCAGAACCATAACCCCATAGAGGTCTAGAGATAGAGTCCTAAATTGTTGCCAATGTCGAAAATAAAGAGTAACTCAGGGCAGGAGGATTAATTCCCTCATAATAATCTCACAAAGCTTATGTGGAGCCTAAAAAGCATGATTCATTATTCTAATTTAATGGCTCTTAGTACAAAAGAATAAGTTAACAACTAAGTCGATTTAGGATTTACTAGGCCCTGAGGTCATAGCAGGAAACAAAGAGAAAAACCCTGCCCTTTTCAAGTGTACTGGCTCATGCAAGGAGACTGGCAATAAACAGATAACTAAAATAATATCATACTTCATTTATTTTAAGGTTATATCTTTGCATATTTTCACACCTCAGAGTTTGTGTCTTACAGTTGCTTTTGGCCTGGTGTCAATCAAGATGTAATTGTTACTGCCTGTTCACGTGTCTTAAAAATTATCAAGTCGGCATTTGGGGACAAAATCATGCGTTCACCAGCAGAGCACCTTGAAAAATGGTGCTGCACCAAAGCTCCTGTGGCACAAAATGTGGTAATGAGTGGAGACCTACAACATCAACAGGTCTGAGTTACATGATGCAGAGCAGATGAACTCTGAATATATTGATGTTTTAGGAATATTTTAAACAATGTATTTTGCTGATATCTTCCCATTTTGTTTGCACAATAGTGATTCATAAAAAACCAATGTATAGATAAGTCTAAGACAGCCCCTTCAGTGAGTGTAAAATAATTTTGAAGCAATAAAAAAAAAGTGTCAGTCTTATAGGTAATAATTTTTAATTTAATTAATTTCCTAGTGGTACATAATATTATAATGTTCCTTATAATGGATGGTTTCTTTGGTGTGAGGAAATAAAATATTTGTATATTATTTGGTAATAAGTGCTTTAACACAAGAGCTTCCCAGGTGGCTTAGTAGAAAAGAATCCACCTGCCAAGCTGGAGATTTGAGTTCGATCCCTGGGTCAGGAAAATCCTCTTAAGAAAGAAATGGAAACCCACTCTAGCATTCTTTTTTTTTTTAATTAATTTATTTTTTTAATTGAAGTATAATTGCTTTACAGAATTGTGTTGGTTTCTGCCAAATNGTTCGATCCCTGGGTCAGGAAAATCCTCTTAAGAAAGACATGGAAACCCACTCTAGCATTCTTTTTTTTTTAATTAATTTATTTTTTTAATTGAAGTATAATTGCTTTACAGAATTGTGTTGGTTTCTGCCAAATATCAACATGAATCTGCCATAGGTACATATATGTTCCTTCCCTCTTAAACCTCCCTCCCACCTTCTTCCCCATTCTACCCCTCTAGGATGTTACAAAGCCCTGGTTTGAGTTCTGTTGCTGAGCCATACAGCAACCTCTATTTTACTTATGGTAATCTATTACTTATGGCTATCTATTTTACTTATGGTAATATAAGTTTCCATGTTACTCTAGAGAGGGTAGGTATAGAGGGAGAAACATGGAAACCCACTCCAGTATTCTTGCCTGGGAAATCCTATGTACAGATGAGCCTGGTGGGCTATACTCCATGAGGTCACAAAGAGTTGGATAAGACTTAGAGACTAAACAACAACAACAAAAGGCAGGGAAGCTCTTGAGAAAGTTATATTTAAATAAGACTTGAAGAAAGACTGGGCTGTGCAGAGCTGAGAAGAGCATTCCAAGTAGAGTGGACAACCAGTGCAAAGCCCTAGGCAGGAGTATGCCCAGCTTATCTGAGAAATAGCAAAGAGGCCATGTGGCTGAAATGGAAGAGAAAGAGAAAAAGTGGTAGATGAGGTTGCAAGTTAAGGGGAACCAGTCACACAGGACCCTGTAGGGCATTAGAAAGAAGTATTTTGAGATTATAAGGATTTTCACATTTAATTTAGGTAGGAATCCATCAGAGGATTTAAAGCATCACTAAAGTTGCTAGATAAAGAAAAAGACTGAAGGGAGACAAAGAATCATGGAGAATGGTTGGTGGCTACCACCATGAAGCAGATGGAAAATTATGGTGGCCTGGACCAGGCAATGATGAGAAGTGATTGCATCCTTGATTCATTCTAAAATTGAATCCAAAAAGTTTTGCTGATAATTTGAATAAAGTATATGAACAAATGGAGATTCAAGGTGACTCCAAGTTTTGCTGTCTTAACACCTGCAAAGACGAGGCTGGCATTAGCTAAGATGAGAAGACACTCAGAACAGATTTGGTGGGGCTAGAAGAAGTTCATCTCTAAACATGTTATGCCTCAGATGTTTATTAGTCATCCAAAGGAAGATGCCATGGAGACAATCAGATATGTGAAACTGGAGTTCAAACCACCAGTCCTTTGCCAAAATTTCCTCAATCATCTATCCATTGGCTGCAGTGTGCCTTCCTGTAGTTTCTTCTGCAACAGTAATTTCCCACTGAATACCATGTTCATATGAACAATAGTCCCTGGATTCTAACATGTTCAAACTATCTGATAATACCACATCCTGGATATCTTACAGTGGGATCTATTAATTGCAGGTTAAAATGTAATGTTACAACTACTATGGAAGGTTTGGTAAAATATTTTAAGATTGAATATTTACAAACTCTAAGAGTCAGCTATTCACAACACTTACAAACAAGAGAAAATCTTGACAAGTGTAGGGGAAGACAAATGTAGAAATATTCATAATATTTACAGTAGCAAAACCTGAAAACAATACAAAAGCATTCCAACAGGAGAACAGATAAGTCACTGTTTATTTCTATAGCGGAACATTATATAGCAGACAAAATGAACTGTCTACAGCAAAATCCAACAATATGAACCAATCAGCAATGTACCATATTTCATCTACTCTAACATGGGCAATTTTTCTCATGACATCTGAGGAATCTTTGCTTACTTGGCAGAACTTTTTTTTTTAATTAGTGGTTGTGTCTGCTATACAGTGAAGGAAAGTTACATAGCTCAAAATAGCCTGGAGTTAAAACTCCCTTCCAGGTCCTCCCCACCATTCTATGAAAAACAAAGAACTCTCTCACCTGAAGGGGAAAAAAAATGGACATTAAGGTTGATTATGCCCAGCTCTCAGCTGGTCCAGCNTTACATAGCTCAAAATAGCCTGGAGTTAAAACTCCCTTCCAGGTCCTCCCCACCATTCTATGAAAAACAAAGAACTCTCTCACCTGAAGGGGAAAAAAAATGGACATTAAGGTTGATTATGCCCAGCTCTCAGCTGGTCCAGCCTCTGGACGATCTCCAGAATTCCTTGCCCCAGCTGTTTAAGAGATAACTACTCCGAACAACCTTGGAAAAGAAAAGGCCCCCTTAAGAAAGTAGCTTTCCACATATATGCCTATATATACTCTTTTCTTGGGTTAGTGCCACAGCTCACTAATCTGAATGCTGCCCCTTCCCGCTTCATTAAAGGTGATCTGTTCCTGTAAAGTGCCGGTCTCCTTCTTTTTCTGAACCTCACCTTCTCTAACTCCCTTACCCTACATAAAGATATTCTTCCTTAGCTCCAAATTCACTCTTCTATAATCAGTCTTGTTGTATAGACACAGAGAGACTGCAAAACACACTGCGCTTTCCTAGAGGTCCCTACTAACAATTTTGCAAACAGAGGGGAGTAGACAAGGATTCAGTGCTAGAGGAGGAAGAACGGACTCTTCCTCCTGTTGGCTTCCTGTTTCCTGTCCCTGCGACCTCATCCCCAGCAATCTTCCTTCACAGCTGCAGTGACAATTCATTCCCAAGGCAGTGGCTGAATCTGTCTAGTAGTGTTCCCATCACTTGAAAAACCAGCTTGATAACAGCTCCTAGCAGAAGCAGCCACCTCCTTCTCAGAGGTCTGGAATACCCTTCTACAGGCTCAGAGACGTCTGCATCACCCTAGCAGCACCTGCCTCCTCCTCAGTGGTCTCTGTTTCAGCCTCAGAAGATCCCCTCTCTAAGTCTGGCCCTCAGTNGACAGAGGATGAGATGGCTGGATGGCATCATGGATTCGATGGACGTGAGTCTGAGTGAACTCCGAGAAATGGTGATGAACCTGGAGGCCTGGCGTGCTGCAATTCATGGGGTTGCAAAGAGTTGGACACGACTGAGCGACTGAATTGAACTGAAGAAAATGAAAGTGAAAGTCACTCAGTCATATCCGATTCTTTGTGACTCCATGGACTAGTCCATGGAATTCTCCAGGCCAGAATACTGGAGTGGGTAGCCTTTCCCTTCTCCAGGGGAACTTCCCAACCCAGGGATCAAACCCAGGTCTCCTGCATTGCAGGTGGATTCTTTACCAGCTGAGCCACCAGGGAAGCCCATTGTTAAGAAAAGGAAAGTCAAGTCACAGACTTAGAGAAGACATTTGCAATATACATATATATATATATCAAAGAACTTGTATCCAGACTATATAAAGAACTTTCATAATTAAATACTTAAAAGAAAAAAATGTCTTCCTTTATGTTAGTTTGTCTATTACAAATATGGAATCTAAATATGAAATTGAGTACACATGGGCTTTTTTTTTCTTTCGATACCTTCTTACGATGACCAAAGGTGCTGTGTGGACAGGTGATAACACAGCAGAGTGGAGTTACCTGAAAATTTCTATCCCTATGTTACTTACCCTCAGCGTGACTGGGATCTCTTTTTGTGGAGGTAAGTTGATAGCCTCAGGCCTGAGGTGAGAGAAAAATCAAAGCAGTGGGGAGCGCCGCAGGGGTGGGGGTGTTTTCATTAAAGCTGGTCAGAAATCCCTTCTTGTGAGTTGTTTTCAACAGAATAAATGTGGGAAAGAGAAAATGAGGAGAATGGAGAACAGACTAGCGAGGAAAATGAAGGGGATGCTTTAGCACTGCGAGCGTCTAGTCTGAACTGAGGACAGGAAGTAAAGGCATCAGAAAGCGAGCCGCAGTGTTCTTTTCCTCATTGTCTTACTGCTCTGTTCCCTCCTTAGACACTCTTGATAACTGAGTTTCTCTTCTTGAAATGCTGCTTTTCCATCTTGAGAGTGAGAAAAATGGAGAGAACTACAAAGAATTTAGCAAATCAGCTATATGGAAACCCTGTGGCATTTTATATAAAATAAGATTCTCTGATGGGTCACCTTCCCCTAATTCTAGTAATTCCCTGCAGATGAGAGACCTCAGTATAGAGATGCTCAACCTGGCTACAGGTCCAGCTGCTCCTTGTTTTCTGTGGGACTTGAAGCATTTAATATCACATTTTGATAATGTGTTTTTAATAGCGCTAGTTCACATTCGACACAAAGAATTTGTCTCCTGCTTAAGGACTATGCCTGAAATTTTCTCCCTACACCTCTAATTCTGATTATGTCTCTCTCTTTGGTTCTTTCTATAGTTATTATCTTGCTTCAAACAAAATCAATTGCCAACCATCACCACCCCCATCACTAAATACAGGCTTATTGAATCAGGCAGATATTATGCAGTTTTTGAGTTACCAGGGTTGAGGACAAACAGAAATGTTGATCTTGCAATAAAGCCTTTTGACAGGAAAAGAACATATTCAAAGAGCATATTGTCAGATCCCCAGACAGCCTGAGGTTTTCAGTATGTGCTTCCTAATTTGAGGCCACAGTTTGATGCTGCCATTTTGAATGCACATACATACCTTTGCCCTATTGGTCTGCAAGGCCTTTTCTTACCTGTGGGCATCATCTGTTAGACGCCCAGGTATCTCACTCAGCCTTTCTTTACTGACTAATCAGCGGATGTAGGTGGCTTCATCGGGGATCCAGAGGCAGAGCTGCTAGTGCGGTGGTACCAGGCAGGAGCCTACCAGCCCTTCTTCCGTGGCCATGCCACCATGAACACCAAGCGACGGGAACCCTGGCTCTTTGGGGAGGAGCACACCCGGCTCATCCGAGAAGCCATCAGAGAGCGCTACACCCTCCTGCCCTACTGGTATTCTCTGTTCTACTCTGCACACGTGGCTTCTCAACCTGTTATGAGGTAAACAGGCTTCACCACCACCCCAGTAACCAGTCTCTACCAGAAGATCCCCTCAGCCACTGGCAATGGAGTAATCACAATGATTGCAAAAGAAAAGCCAGGAGTTTAACCAAGTGTCAGTCAGGTTATTGAGCACCAACTGTGAGCAGGGTCAGGCAGTAGAGGTCACAGAAGATAAAAACTAGATCTCCTGCTATTTGGTGATTCAAGCGTTAATATTTGGTTAGTGTTAGTCGCTCAGTCATGTCCAACTCTTTGTAACCTTTGAATAGTAGCCTCTGTCCATGGAATTTTCCAGGCAAGAATACGGGAGTGGGGTAGCCATTCCGTTTGCCAGGGGATCTTCCCGACCCAGGGATTGAACCTGGGTCTCCTGCACTGCAGGCAGATTCTTATCATCCAAGCCACCAGGTAAACCCATAATATTTAGTAGGGGATAGAAATAGAAAGAAGGAAGGAAGGAAGAGAAAGAAAAGATAAAGTGACTTTGTACTTCAGTTCATCTAGTATTTAACCTGTGTAGGGAAACAAAACATGCCACCCCAAAATGTGTCTTTTTGGCTTGAGGATTCTTAGGAGCTGATTGTTTTTAAACGTACAAAAGGCTCAGGAAGTCTTTCTTTTTAACCTCCTCCTAAATGCCTACAAGAATTTAAAGAGCTTGGTCCAGGAAGTACATTATCACCAGAGACACCTACAAGGAATATGCGCTAAGTATAGTAGGGGGAAGCTGGGAACTAAAGTCCTTTCTGTGTCTTATTGTCTTTGCATGGCCCAGCAAATGTTTGTTTATCAAACATTTGTTTTCCCATCTCCAAGTGAATATCTTGCCTCACTTTTGTTTTTTTATCTTTTTTTTTTTTTTTTTTTNAAGTGAATTTATGATGCATATTTTGAGTACTTGGGAACTTGAAATATCAATTATTTTATAAATCCTTAATGGTGAAGAGCAAAGTAAGATTACTGATGCCTGTGTATGCCTTGTTGTGTCTCTTTAACCATCTCGAAAGCTGTCTTCTCTGAAGTTTTTCCAGCGGATGGAGTTCCCTGTAGTAACAAGGTGGCTGATGTATATCTGTAGACTTAAGGCATTCTGGTAGCCATTTTGCACTGCAGAGTGTCTTATGGATAAAAAATATTATCTCCAAAGGTGATACTCAACTCCCCTTGTGCTATGCATATTTCTTTTTCAGACCCATGGCTACATATGTTATGGAATAAAATATGTCTCCATGTCGTAATTAGGTATTAAATTAGGCAAGACTTGTGCTCCTGCATTGAATTATGGTAACATGAACTGCTTATCTTCAAAGGAATAGGTTAAGCATATTTGCTGTCTTTGCCAAGCCTTTTCTCACTTTGTAGACTTCTGAATATGTAGATTCTTCCTCTTTATTAACATTCACATTATAAAATGAACATAGTTAGAATGAGCCAGAAAATGCATGTAGCAATGCTGGTGGTAATTATTCAGACAGTTTTAGGGCTAAAGTTCATAATCCATTAGAAATGTGGAAGCTGTAGACCCTTGAATGAGGCTCTACAGTGATTAGAATTTTTAGAAATCTGACTTGTTCATACTTGTAATTACTTTAAGAAAATCCAAGTTCTCTGAAACCTGAAAGGTGTAATTAACAACTCACTGAGTCTGTGTGTGTAGTTCTTACCCACAAATGGGCACCTACTCTGTGCAAAACATCTTGGGGCATATGGTGATTTAGTTGCTCAGTTGTGTCTGACTCTTTCGCAACCCCATGGACCGTGAGGCTTCTCTGTCCATGGGATTCTGCAGGCAGGAATAGTGGCGTGGGTTGTCATTTCCTCCCCTAGGGATCTTCCTGACCTAGAGATTGAACCCCACTCTCTTCTGCCTCCTTCAGTGGCAGGTGGATTCTTTACCACTGGCTCCAGACGTACACAAAAATAATTCAGGCAGTATGAGGAGAGAAAGAATAATAATTTAGATTGCTGGGATAGGGCAGTCAGAGGGATATGAATGGGGAACACTATTTCCAATAGAGATACTGTCTTAAAATCTCCAAAGAGCAAGATTCCATATATGCATGAAGAGTGACTGCAACGTGACATGTGTCATAGATCATGGGAGAAGATACAATGAACATGCCCCTGTATCAGCATAAGATAGAAATTTCAGAAAGGTAGGTGGAGCTCTGACAACCCTAGTCAGTGTGTTAAAAAGCAGAGATATCACTTTGCCAACAAAGGTCTGTGTAGTCACAGCTATGGTTTTTCCAGTAGTCATGCATGGATGTGAGAGTTGGGCCATAAAGAAGGCTGAGCACTGAAGAATTGATGGTTTTGAACTGTGGTGTTGGAGAAGACTCTTGAGAGTCCCTTGGACTGCAAGGAGGTCCAACCAGTCCATCCTAAGGAAATCAACCCTGGATATTCATTGGAAGGACTGATGCTGAAGCTGAAGCTCCAGTACTTTGGCCACCTGATGCAAAGAACTGACTCACTGGAAAAGATCCTGATGCTGGGAAAGATTGAGGGCAGGAGGAGAAGCGGATGACAGAGGATGTGATGGCTGGATGGCATCACTGACTCAATGAACATGAGTTTGAGCAAGCTCAGGGGAGATGGTGAAGGACAGGGAAGCCTGGTGTGCTGCAGCCCACGGGGTTTCAAACAGTCAGACATGACTGAGAGACTGAACAGCAAGGTGGAGGATGCAATGGGGAAGTGTAGAGGGGGTTACTGAATGCTGAGCCAGGAGAAGCAAACTCTTATGTTGTGGTCTTACCCAAGATTCTGAATTCATTTCGGCTCCTCAGCCTTTCTTTTGGATGATTGCAGCTTCTGTGGATGGGTGGTGGGATGTTGTAAAAAGGAGGTAAGCTTAAGAAAGGTGTCTGAAAATAAAATGGAAAATTAGCTTGCTAGAGGACTTCCTCAGGTGGTAGAGAGTGTGTGCTATGGGTCAGCCTTCTTTGTATAAGGTAGGTAGGGAATTCACCTGCAGGAAGCAACTAGCAGGCCAGTAGTGCTGGGAAAACCTGTGTAAAGTGATGAGAGAACAGGTGTCACTGACGGGGCGCCCTCTGACTCTGGACATCTGGGGGATTTTAACCGCAGAGATGGTCTTCAACTTGTCATGTGGACCTGTTATGACATTGGAAGATTTCCGTTGGTTGGGAGAGAAAACAAAGAGGTGAGTTTTTGTTTATGGGGTTTTTTTTTTGGGGGGGGGTAGGGGGGTTGGTTTGGGAGGAAGTGGTAGGTAGGTAGGAAGGCATGTGTATATGAGGTTTTCAGTCTGGTAGGTAGATGTTAGAATAACACTCCACCTTCAGCAGAGCAATTGAGTTCCTCCTCTTCTGAAAAGAGAGGCAGGGATGAATGTTGTCTGGGGAGTAGGGTCTCAGTGTTGCCCTTGGTTTGGCTATTTACAATATTGAGACCAACAGGACTTGAGTGAAGCTGATTAACAAGTGTACTATCAACTTAGTGGGTGGGCTTATCAGTTCTTTAGCTACTTAGGAATTCTACTCTCCCTGACCCTGACATTGGGTCTTTGTGTTTAGATGTGGTTTTAGACATGTTTAAGCTCTTGATTGAGTCAGGTCTCTGGAGGACCGTTTTTGTTCACTTCTGATTGAGCCTTTATTTTTCTCTGCAGTACTCCTTGGCTAGCACATTAGAAGTGTTTGTTCCCAGGGGAAAGTTACAAGTCAAATATGTGAGCTTGTTTTCTCTCTGTTAAGTAAAGTCTTCAGAGGTTGGAATTCCAGATATTCAGTGATTTGTGCCTTTGGTTCTTTTTTAGAAATTTATGTATTTTTCTCCATTTTCCACAGATGTGGATGATCCATAGGATCAAATTTGGATTTTGTAAGTCTGGAATAGTGAGAAAACCCAAAAGCTGAAAACAATGTTAAGCCACCTCTTACTCCCATCCACAGTGTGGTTCTTCACACGTTCTGTGCTGTTGAAGCGTGGGGAGCCCCCAGTTTACCTACATCTTCCTGAGAGAAGACCCATGTGCTTGAGCGCTTGCAGCCAGGTTGAGTTGACAACAGAAAGAACAGAATGAGATACCCCCCACCAGTCCTCCCCCGACACTTTGCAATACTTCACTGTTTGTTGTGGTTTAGTCACTAAGTCGTGTCTGACTCTTTGAGACCCCATGGGCTGCAGCCCACCAGGCTCCTTAGTCCATGGGATTTTCCAGGGAGGAATAGGGAGTGGGTTGCCATTTCCTTCTCCAGGGGATCTTCCCAACCCAGTGATGGGACCCACATCTCCTGCCATGGTAGGTGTGTTCTTTACTGCTGAGCCACCAGGGAAGCCCGCTTTGCTGTTTACCACTTTCTTTGCTGATGCAGCTGTTAGGATTTAACCCTCAGCAAAATAATGAGCTTATTTAGGGACTGTGATCCTACCATACATGTATCATCTCCCAAAGTGCAAGAGTAGCTTAAGAACCCCAGTAGCGGTAAATGATAAACCCAAATGTTTATCGTTGTATTTTCTTGACAAGGAGTATAGAATCTTTGATTCTATAGAGTATCAAAGTATAGAAACTTTGATCTGTAAAGAGCATGGAAGGAGTAAAGACACAGGTCAATTCAGACGCATTTTCCTTCCCTCACTCTTAGCCTTGCTGCCATCATCAGTCACCCATTTCTTGTTTTTTTCTCTAAGGATCTTGGTTCCGTGAGGAGCAGAAACTGGTGAAGATCATATACTAAGTTTAAGATCCTAAAACTCAGAACCTGTGGCAGGGAAAAAAAGTGCACACTTAATTCCTTTCTCTTTGACTGTCTGACCCAGTTGGATGCTGAGGAGTCCTATGCTGTTACTAGTTATGAGATGAACATACCCAGAGCTGAAATAATACTGTTAGTAAAGCATCTAACATTTGTTGTTTTATGTCTAAGGTGCTTTATGTGTAAATGTTTCATATGCAAAGTATTACAATGAGTGTTTTACATGCATTGTCACATTTAATTCTCATTACAACTATGTATTAGCTATTTTGCAGGTATTATTATCATCCCTCATTATATACATGAGGAATGAGGCCTAAAGAAATCAACTTGCCCAGTGTCCCATGCTCTTAAATGGAGAATTCAGAAGTCCAATTCATGCTTAACTTCTACCCTAAACTGCTTCATCTTCTATAACTCTTAATCCTAGGAAAAGTCGATCCCCCATGTACTAATTGCCATGTATTTGCTCACTGAGGCAAAAAGATAGTTTTCCTATTACAGTGTTTCAGTACCATGTTGGAATAAGTTTTAGAAGTTGGAGCTACTATCTGCCAAGTGCACACTTATTTCTGAGAACTGTCATTTTGGGTTATGACAGTTATGATGCATGTCCTTTCATAGAAGAAAGGGAACTGGTCAGAACATTACCACCATTAACATTTTCTGCATTGGTGAGATTCTAGGTGATCATTATATGTGTGTGTTGTGTGTATTATCATATATTTTCTTGTCAGTAATTCCCACCCATTTTCAGAAAAGTCAGGGATGAGAATATCTATAACAAGATCGTTCAGAGCCAGTGCACACACATCGAGAGTACACTCAGTAAGGTATGAATAAGTTTGGCACATTTGAAGAGCAGGTTGACCAGAGAAGTTCAGAGCGTGGATATTTGTAGACAAATATTTATTAGTGTTGATAGTTGTGTAATTGCCCACACAGCTTTTGGAGAGAAGTGAATTTAGCTTAAAATCAGTAAAATAGTCTGTGCCAGCAATAAACCCCTTGGGGGGGGATTCTTTATGATTTTAGAATTTGGATTAATGCTAATTGGGTCAACAAAGACATGCCAATTAACTTTGTCACATGGTTTATTTGATTAATCTCTAATCTTCATCTGTATAATGTGCCTTTATAATATTTACTAGTTATATAGAGTGGCCACCCATTCATTTCTTCATTCATCAAGCGTTTACCAGGGTCCTACTATATGGCAAGTCAAGTCTTTGGTTCTGGGTAAGGAAAAATGAATAAGGCCCTGAAGTTATGAAAATAAATACAAAACAGGATCCTAAGATATTTACTGGGAAATACATTTTCTCAATTTAAAAAATATGAAAAATAGCAAAAGGAACTTTAGAGGAGAGTAAAATTGATCAATAAAGATCACCACAGCTGTTGTGTAGAAGATTAAACAGTACTATTGAGTCTAAAATACCTTTTGATAATGCACTTATAAGGAATCTCCACACTGTTTTCCACAGTGGCTGTACTAGTTTACATTCCCACCAACAGTGTAAGAGGGTTCCCCTTTCTCCACACCCCCTCCAGCATTTATTGCTTGCAGACTTTTGGATCGCAGCCATTCTGACTGGTGTGAAATGGTACCTCATTGTGGTTTTGATTTGCATTTCTCTGATAATGAGTGATGTTGAGCATCTTTTCATGTGTTTGTTAGCCATCCGTATGTCTTCTTTGGAGAAATGTCTATTGAGTTCTTTGGCCCATTTTTTGATNGCCATTCTGACTGGTGTGAAATGGTACCTCATTGTGGTTTTGATTTGCATTTCTCTGATGATGAGTGATGTTGAGCATCTTTTCATGTGTTTGTTAGCCATCCGTATGTCTTCTTTGGAGAAATGTCTATTGAGTTCTTTGGCCCATTTTTTGACTGGGTCGTTTATTTTTCTGGAGTTGAGCTGTATAAGTTGCTTGTATATTTTTGAGATTAGTTGTTTGTCAGTTGCTTCATTTGCTATTGTTTTCTCCCATTCAGAAGGCTGTCTTTTCACCTTACTTATAGTTTCCTTTGTTGTGCAGAAGCGTTTAATTTTAATTAGATCCCATTTGTTTATTTTTGCTTTTATTTCCAGTATTCTGGGAGGTGGATCATAGAGGATCTCTGCTCAGATTCTCTCTGCTTCCCATTCCATCACCCTCTGTCTTCCTCATCACATTAATTTTATTTCCAGAATTCACTCCTACCTGAATCATGGTGGTTCATTGTAGATATAGTTCCATGAGGACTAGACTTGCTATGTTCATCACTGTAACTCCAACCAGAACCAGGGCTGGGCTATGATGGGCTTTCAGAAACTATTTTTTGAATTGATGAATACTGTATGTTTTATTCTACTTTGTGTGTTTATGGCTTTCCTTGAAATTATAATTTTTTCTATAATTTTGGCCTTTTCTGGACTTTTGTTTCATCACTTATGATTGTAACAATAAAGTTGGGTAGCAATGCTTAGACACATGGGAGGTGAGAAAGTATTTATTTTGATTTATGTAAAATGAATTTAAAGTAATCAGTTAATTTAAAGTGATTTATCTTAATACAGTGCAAATTCTGCTCTTTAGTCAATGCGATTGGGAGACTATAGTAGTAACACACAGATGACCATACCTGACAGGGATATCTCTTTAGAAAACTGGGGAAAATGATATTCTGCTTGACTGCTTTCATTCATTTCATTCATCTATATGTGATAACATATATTTATGGGTGACCTACTACATTCATGGTATAGTTTAGCAGATACAGAAGATAATAAAGTGGGAAAGAAAACCACTTCTCTTAGAGAGCCTTCATAGAAGTGAGAGGGAGATAAAGAAAAATATGCAATATAAATGCGTAGACCATAGGGCTTCCAGGTGGCACTAGTGGTAGAGAACCCACCTGCCAATGCAGGTAGATGCAGAAAAGGCAGGTTAGACCCCTGGGTGGGGAAGAGCCCCTGGAGAAGGACACTAGCAACCCACTCCAGTATTCCTAGGACTTCCCTGGTGGCTCAGATGGTAAGAAATCTGTCTGCAATGTGAGAGACCTGGGTTCAGTCCCCAGGTCAGGAAAATCCCCTGGAGAAGGGAATGGCAACCCACTCCAGTATTCTTGGCTGGAGAATTCCATGGACAGAGGAGCATGGCAGACTACAGTTCATGGGGTTTCAAAGGATTGGGCACGACTGAGTGACTAACACTTTCACTTTTAGGGAGAAAAGCATAAAAGGAGGGATAGGAATGTGTGAATATGTATGTGCAAATTTAAACAGAATAGTCATGAAAGAACTCACTGAGAAAGTAACACTACAAAAAGACTTGACTGAGGGAAGGGATAGAGTCATGTAGATCTCTTAGAGGAGAGTGTTGTGGGTAGAAAGTAGAATGTGCAAAGGTCCTGAGGCAGAACCTTGTCTAACAGGTTAGTGAAGTGAAAGTTGCTCAGTCGTGTCTGACTCTTTGCAACTCCACGGACTGGAATTCTCCATGGAACTATCCAGGCCAGAACACTGGAGTTGTGTAGCCGTTCCCTTGTCCAGGGGATCTTCCCAATCCAGGGATTGAATACAGGTCCTCCATTACAGGCTATGAGGTTGCACAGAATCGGACACGACAAGCGACTTAGCAGCAGCAGCAGCATTACAGGCAATTCTCTACCATGTGACCCATCAGGGAAGCCCAAGAATACTGGAGTGGGTAGCCTATCTCTTCTCCAGCGGATCTTCCTGATCTAGGAATCAAACTGGGGTCTCCTGCATAGCAGGCGTATTCTTTACCGAGCTATTGGGGAAGCCCAGCCTAACAGGTTAAGAGAAAGTGAAGTCGCTCCGTCGTGTCCAACTTTTTGCGACCCGTGGACTGTAGCCCACCAAGCTCCTCCATCCATGGGATTCGCCAGGCAGGAATACTGGAGTGGGTTGCCATTTCCTTCTCCAGGGGATCTTCTCAACCCAGAGATCGAACCCAGGTCTCCCGCATTGCAGGCAGACGCTTTAGCCTCTGCACCACCAGGGAAGCCCTTAAATACAAGAATACGGTCTCTCAGAAAACCTCCCATAGAGACACAGAACTTCAGATCCAAGTACTAACATCAAAGATTTCAAGGGAGGAAAGGAAGCCAGGTTGAAAGAAGAAGGGGAGGAGGTGGGAGAGGCGGGTGAAAGGGGTGGTCTTACAGATGTCTCCTGCCACCTACAGATACCCAGGCCTTATGGGACTTTTCCCTGGGCTTCCAGAGAAGGGAGGACTGGAACTCGGCCCTACCAGAAGTCAGACTAGACCAGAACCAGAATTTGAG
>SJYV01031636.1:378429-399270 GCA_006410875.1 Neotragus pygmaeus
AAAAAATAAAAAATAAATTTAAAAAAATGAAATAAAATTAGATCTTGAGCTAATAAAATTTCACGGTGAAAGTAAAAAAAAAAAGTCTGTGATGATAAGGGCAGAGGTGTTTTTTGTTTGTTTTGCATTTTATTTTGGCTAAAGGAGCAGCAAGTATGCATTTGAGTCATGAATGAACTTAATGTGTTTGCCAATCTCATCTCACTCACTGCTACTAGGAGTTTTGTGTGTGCATGTTTAGTTGTGTCTGACTCTTTGCGACCCCATGGACTGTAACCCAGGAGTTTTGTGAGAGAGGCACAAAAGGCTAAGAGATCTATCTGCCCATCTTCAGGGTAGAAGTGGCGCCAGTCTCAGCCCTTCATCTTTAAATAGATTTGAAATCCGTGCCTTTCTAATGTAGTACTAGGACCTGCAGCATCAGCATCAGGACCACCTGAGAGCTTGTACAACAAATCCTCAAACCACACTCCATACTTAACAGGATCTGAAATTGTGGGGACAGAAATTTTTTAAGCATTTGTACTATTTGTTTATGTATTTGGCCGTGTCAGATCTGAGTTGCAGCACACAGGATCTTCACTGCATCATGTGGGATATTTCCTTGCAGGGCATGGACTCCCCAGTTGTGGTGCGAAGGCTCAGGCACTCTACAGAAAGTGGGATCTCATTCCCCGACCATGGGTCAAACCAGCGTCCACTACATTGCAAAACAGATTCCTAACCACTGGACCACCAGGGACATTCCAGAGCTTTTTAAAAAATTAAGGAATTCTTCCACGTGATTGTGATGCAACAAAGTTTGAGAAGTTTTGAAACTGATAATCTCAAATATCTAAGACTGAAGTAGTCTCTATACTAGGATGGCAGAGAGAAAGATCTGGAAGGCACTGGTAACTCATTTCCCACTCTGCATTTCTCTGCTCCTTCTCTCAAGAGCCATCCTATAGAACATTTCTGGATAGGTGCTTCCAGTGCTATCTTTTTAGAAACCCTCTCTAAATGCACAAATTGTGCAAATGTGCATATATGCTTATAAGTAGCTTGACAGAATTAAAAAAATTAAGGAATCAGAAAAAATGGATGTATCTGTGGAATCAGCTGGCCTGTTGAATAACCCTCGACATGTACCTAACCTTCCATACCCTAGGGGTGTCATTTTGCTTTGCTCATTTGGGTCCATGGTGGTTCAGAAAAATGATAAGCTCCTTGAAATGTTATGCAAAATGGTGTGTGTATGTTCATTTTACAGAGGAGAGGGTCAATAGTTTTCATACAATTTTCAAAAGGGTCCATGACTCAAAATGTTTAAAGACCACTGTATAAAAAGGGTGGTTACTGAACTCTGGCCAAATTGTAAATACAACGTGAAAACCAAAAAGATTGGCTTTCTTATCCCAGAGTGTCTCAGCCTAAACTCAAACATAGAAAAGAATCAGCTCTGTGGGTGGCATTTTTTGTGTGTATGTATGTACAATATATTCTTTTAGGACATAAGTGGCAATTTCATGCCTGTCAGTATTGTTTTGGCTTAAGAGGGTGGGGTTACAAATTATGATGGTTTCCTTCCAGACCCACCTTCTTCTCAAGGTTTTTGTGGATGACAATAGGTCTTAGAATATACCTTTAAAAAAATCTGTATAAGGATGGAGAGGCTCACAAAAAGTATTCTTTTGGCCCTAACCTTTTTTTCCTCCATATGTAAATTCCCCACCTTCTTTTATTCCATTGGTTCCCCTCTGTTCTTTTTGTGTTCCATGCTTTTCTCCCTTCCCATTCTAGTACTCTTGCCTCGAAAATCCCGCGGACAGAGGAACCTGGTAGATTGCAGTCCATGGGGTCACTAAGAGTCGGACATGATTGAGCAACTTCACTTTCACCTTTCACTTTCATGCATTGGAGAAGGGAATGGCAACTCACTCCAGTGTTCTTGCCTGGAGAATCCCAGGGATGGGGGAGCCTGGAGGGCTGCAGTCCATGGGGTCGCTGAGGGTCGGACACGACTGAGCGACTTCACTTTCACTTTTCACTTCCATGCATTGGAGAAAGAAATGGCAACCCACTCCAGTGTTCTTGCCTGGAGAATCCCAGGGACAGGGGAGCCTGGTGGGCTGCCGTCTATGGGGTCGCACAGAGTCGGACACAACTGAAGCAACTTAGCAGCAACAGCAGCAGCTTTTCTCCCTAATGCCTTTATTTCCTTCTTATTGCATAGTGTTTTAGAGTTTTCAACGTAAAATCCAAGTGTCATAACCAGGCTTGGTACTGCCATGTGGTCATATAAGAATTCTGCTTTTTTTAGGTCACAGAAGCAGGCCACTAGAGGGGGAGTTATTGGAAAAACAGTGGTAGCATTTTAAAGGTATGAAATGTACTATTTGTGGTCTGATTCAGAATCTCTTCCCTGGTAACTCAGACAGTAAAGAAGCTACCTGCAATGCAAGAGACCAGGGTTCTATCCCTACATCAGGAAAATTCCCTGGAGAAGGAAATGGCTACCCACTCCAGTATTCCTGCCTAGAGAATGCATGAACAGAGGAGCCTGGTGGGCTACATTCCATGGGGTCACGAAGAGTTGGACATGACTGAGTAACTAATACTCAGACATCTCTCATTTAATGTCTTAACTGAGCAGATTTCATTCCTTATTCTGTGCCAAATTCATTAGATTTCTGGGGAGAAAGACATGATCAGGCTATCAGCTATGGATATGTATTGTGGAAAAGAACAGGAAAAGATGCTGCATACATAGGAGCATAGGATCATAAGATCATACATGTAAGCTGCTGCATACCTAGGATCCAGAACCATATTCATAGTTACTTATTTATTTGCAATTGTATTAATAGGGCTAACAGCCCGACAGCCACTTTGGAGCAGATGTTGCTGATGAAAAGGAGCCAACCCAAGGTTTACAAGTCCACTGTGTCTCAGATGAGTTCTTGGGTCTCTAGTCCTCTCTCTCCTACTCTATCTTGCTTATGAAGTACCTGTAGCCTACCCATGCTTCTCTCAAACTCATGGCTTCTAGTTACAACCTTCATTTCTTGCATCTCCACCACTCTAACAGATCATCCTCTGTGTGTGTCTGCACTTCAAGCAATGAAAAGGGCAGAGTTTGATTGGCTCGATCTCTCTCCTTCTTGAATACAATGTCTCCACTGGGAAGAACTCTAGAAGCAGTCCTTTGAATGGACAACCACTGAGGAAGAGGCCCATTCCTGAGTGAATGTGGCTATATTTATCACGATTAAAACACCTATGAATACTTCTACTATCCCAAGAAAGAAGTTATGAACGGAACTAAACGCATGGCAAGCTCTGATAGATAGAACAATGTCCCCCAAAGATGTCCATGGTCTAATTCCAAGGACTGTGAATATATTGCCTTAAGTGGCAAAGGGGACCTTGGATATTTGATTAGGTTAAGAATCTTGAGGTGAGAATATTGGGCTAGATGATCTGAGTGAGCCTATTAAGAAAGACAGAGAGAGGGGAAAAAAATTCTACACTCTTGGCTTTGAAGACAGACGAAGGGGTCATGAGTCAAGAGATGCAAGCAAATTTAAACGCTAGAAAAGACTGTCCCAAATGGACACAATCCAGTGAGACTGTCAGACTTCTGATCTCCAGAACTATAAGATAATAAATTTGTGCTATTTTAAACCATTAAATTTTTGGTAATTTGTTACAGAAGCATTAAGAAACTAATAGAGAGACCCTCAAAACATTCTCTCTCTAGGAAAAAAAAAATCTCCTGTTTGTAAAAATCAGCTTCCAAGGGAATTGTAGATGAATACATCTTCATTCCAGACTGTGCATAGCTGATCTGCCACCTTCCTGTCCACCCATAGACTTTTCTAATATCTGCCCCCATCTATTGACTTGGCTCTTGCCTGGTGGAGAAACTTCGGTGTCATTTGAAGTTTGATTGTGCCTGTTTCCCTCTCACCCTCCTATCCCTGCAGGGGAGTGGACATACACCCCAAACTTGGCCATAACCCTTGACCTAGGGATAGACACAGAACACAAGCAGTAGATTCTCTGACAGAGCCATGGGAGAAGGTGTTCTCTTTATGTTAGTTGGTAGCACATGAGCGATCATGCTGATGGGCTTTATGTGAGCATCACGACCGTGGTGTACTATGGTCCATCTGAGAAATGAAGAAGGATGGAGCCCTGACTTTATTGTTTAGCTCCTGGACTGAGCTGTGCTAAATGTCTTTCAAATTCCTGGGTGTTCCTAATGAAACAATTCCACATTCGAGGCATCAGCACATCTCATTAGCTGTTTTTTCAAGATATATCCACTGGTCACCATGGTGGTGCTATTCCCCAGTCCAGCCCACCATTGTCTCCCCAGGTCACTGCAGCCTACCACCTGGACTTCCTGCTCTGACATTGTTCCTCTTCACTCTGTTCTCGGCCCAGCAGCCAGGAAGATATTCCAAAATCTCAGCTCACATCACTCCTCCATCATGTCCTCATTTTACTCAGGGTCAAATTCCTTGCAGTATCCGCAGGACCCCATGCATTGACTCTCCCCTGCCTCTTACCTCTCTGACTTCACATCCTTCCAGTCATTACTCAGAGACTGTTGGTCATGCTTCAACTTTCTTTACAGTTCTATTATGATCTAACACACTAACTTTATTCTTTTGTCTTAATGGACACGTTTGGTACCTTGCTGCAAATTACAAAGGAGTGACCTTTCCTCCAGTCTAACAGTGCAGTCCATTGGGATTCAAGTGCGGATGTAGAACTCAGATCTGATTTCAGCCCCGAGTATGTACCCTCTCATCTGGGTGCCATATTGAGCATCACACAAACTGTACAATGTGTAGTTATAGAGATAGATCTAGAGATAGACATGGAGATAAAGCTATATGTCAGCCTATATATCTTTATTATGTTTCCCTACTAGAATTTATACCTCATAAGATCAGAGATATTTGAATTTTTTGTGTTCTGTTAATTACTATACCTGCAGTATTTAGAATAGTGCCTGATACATGGTAGGAACTCAAGAAATGCTTGTTAAAACAGTATGTTTGTAAGTTTTCTATTTTGTTTACACTAGCCTGAATTGGCTTTCTGTCACAACCAAAACAGTCCTAATATACCCATGAAATACTCAAATATTTATGTTGAACAGCACTAGTGACATAAATTGCTGTCCCCCTGAACAACACATTTCATGTTTCAATATTTATGCTTCTTTGAAAATTCTTTCTGATATTGAACTGAAACCTATCTTCCTGAACATTCCATACATTTTTTTGCTTACTGATTAGGCAACACAGAAGAAATTTAATTATTTTACCATATTAAAACCCCCGGCAATATTTGAAGGCAAATATTATTACTTTGTATCTTTTTTCTTTATTAAAACCCCTACTTTATTCAACTATTTCTCCTACAAAGTTGTCTTTAAAAATCTCACTCTCCTTGTTAACTCCCTTTGACAGTCTTTTTTCTTTAAATTCCTCCAAATCATAACTGAAGGCAATAATCTAAGTGGCATTTGACCACTATGGCAAAGAGCAGAATTATTACCTCTGATCTTGAAGATATTCTACTTTGATTAATTGCAATCTATGACTGAGTTAATGCTTTTGGAAAATCAAAACATAGTAACAAATTATTACAGTATAATGTATTAAATTACATACATAATATATAACTATTAAATATTGTATTATATATTATAATATAGTATTTGGTAGAGTGTCTCTGATATCTGCAGAGAGAAGTGTCGATCCCAGTCTTCAGTACAATAGGGCCCAACCACTGAACATCTTGAATACAAGTTCAAAGCTGTCATCTTTGTTGGATTAAGTCAATCTGTCCTTGGCACAACTACATTAACCTATCCCAGGGAATCATGTCAAATCTCTAACAGCAGAAGAATGTAATAGAAAACTAGAAGAACTATTCATTCTGACTACCTGCAATTGACAGAATGAGTAAACTATTGTTTGCAGGAGACGGAAAATATTTAGAAACTCTTATGCTTATTCTACAGAATTACTATACTCATGAGTCTTTGAGAGAGATACAGCCTCATCAGGACTTCTCAAATCTGAACACAAAGGAAAGGGCAACAGCTGCTAATGCAGGTCCAGCATGATAAGCAATGTTCTCTGGAAGATACTTCTGAAAAGAGCATCTTTAGCCGGGGCATTAACAAGGCTGGGTTTGAGAGAGGATGCAGTGGCTATTTAGCACTTTTCTGCTATGAATCATATATTTTTTCCTAACTGTCTGCCCTCATCCAGACAAGGGTAGAAGTGTAGCTCATACAGAAACTTTGACTTTTTTCCCTGGAATTTTGAATCTTGAATGCAGTATAACAAAGATTGAAAAAACAAACAAAACCTGCTGATGTCCATTCATTGCTCTGATAGAATTCTGGGGTTGTCCTGGCTCCTGACCCTTCTTAAGTCTTCTTCTCCACCCTATCTATTAGAGCTACCCACTATTCTACTAATACATTTATTTCCTGAGTGATAATCGGAGTTAGTTCTGTTGCTTGCAGTGAAAGAACCCTGAATGACACAAACACCACCAAGAAGCAGCTCCTTTTCATGCCCCAAACCCCAACCTGTACTGCCCTTAAGGAAGCGTAGAGAACAGAAAATCCTGAGCTCATCCTCCCTCCTTCTTCTGTTGATAGTATTAAAGCAGATGTTCCTCCTCTGACCCTGATTCTCTTCAAGCCATTACCCACTTTTTCTCACATGTTGTAGGTTAAGCCAAAGCAGAAAAAAGAAAGCCTGAAAATCATTTAAGCATAAATTGAATTTGTAAATAAGACAAAATTAGATATACATCCATGCTATATACAAAGGTTGGTAATGAAATAAGAATAAACCACACGAGTCAAAAACAATATAATGTGTTCCAGAAAGAAATAAGGTGATAGTTTTACCAGAAATCCCAGCTATAAGGAGTACCTCTTTGTTATCACTTTTCTGGCAGTCATAAACAGCCAAATTCTGAATGAATGCTAGAATATATTACATTACTTTCTTTTTGTATTATAGTCAGACATTGTTTCTGTTTGCAGTTATCTTTTTGGAAGGCCTTGTTAATTAGCACTGCCAAAACCAATCATCTAACCCCAAACCTGATCAAGTTACAGTCTGCAATTGTGGTAGGTCCTGGGATACACTGACTTTCCATCCAGGTTACCCTAAACTTAAACGGCATCTGTTTGATCAGTGAACATCCAGAGGGCATACTCAACGCTCAGGTTAATTAAAATTTGTATGTTTCATCTTGTCAACAAATTTGTAAACTGTGAGAAGACAGGAACCATAGCGTAGTGGGAAAAGCATAGACTTTGGAGACAGACAGAGCTGAATGTGAGTCTGTGCTCCATGCTGCTACTTATCACCTGTGTTAAATAAACTAAGGCATTACTTAACCATCTGAGCCTCTGTTTCTTCATCAGGAAATGGAGAAAACAGTCACTGCATGATTGTCAGCTATGTTACTGTATGTTAATCCTCACCCTGCTTCTTCTGTTTTCTTATCACAATGCCTGGTGTAGTCCTAAGTAAATATTGGGCATCGTCCATTCAACATTTATGGAATACTTTGTTCGAGAAACTGCTATTGGTCTTAGGGAGACAGGCATGAAAAGAGCAGCCTTTGATCAGCCTGCATTCTCTCCCCATCGTCAGGACACATGGCTGCTGCTGGCGTGTGGTACACAGCCTTGTATAACATCTGTCAAAATGAACTGAAGCTTGTTCTCTATGGTGAGATTCAAAACATCCTTCAGTTGATCAGACTTAAGTAGGGTTTCCACCTGGTTCTAGTTAACTGTGACTAGAGATTTAAGCTTCTTTGTTGACTGTCTCAACTTGGATCTGTTTCATACTGCAGAGATAAGTAGTGTCTATGAAAGAGCAGGTTCCATAAGAAAATTATGCCTCCATTTGATCTGCTCAGTAGGAAAAGGGACATGTCCCAGAAGAGGGGGTGTGTATGAGGAGAACAGGTTGATGTCCATGTCATGTCAGCTTCTCTTTAGAGTGGGAACTTTGTCTTGTTCAGCTTATTTATCTCCATTCATCTAGTACCCAGCACAAAGACACATGCATATGTGGGTTTGTAAGTGTATGTGGAATGGAAGAATATATAAAAACGAAAGAAGAATTGCTAATTAATTAATTAAACAATTAATTGCTACAGGGTTATGACTGTAACTGCAATGCAAGTTCAAGGAAAGGAAGAACAGTGTGAAATTGAACAGATCAAGGATGGGGTTGTACTTTCATTGGGTCTTCAAAAACAGTTTAACTAAGATTTCATTAAGTAAGGGAGAGAGGAGAAGGCATTATAAAAATGAGCACAGTGTGTGTGTTTATGTGAAAGGGGAAACTGTTGGTTGCTCACAGGTGTCTGATTCTGCAACCCCATGGACTGCAGCCTGCCAGGCTTCTCTGTCTATGGGATTCTCCAGGCAAGAATACTGGAATGGTTAGCCATTCCCTTCTCCAGGCAACCTTCTCAATCCAAGGATCAAATCTGGGTCTGCTTCATTGCAGGCAGATTCTTTACCATCTGAGCCTCCAGGGATGCCCTGGTGAGAGGTAGGGGAAAGCAATCAGGGTGCAAATAGGTCTTCCTGGAACAGTGAGGAAACAGTGACTAAAGATGAAGAAACTGTTGGAGGCAGACTATGGGAATCCCAAGAAATAAGCATAGGAGTCTGTTCTGAACGTATTTGAGAAGTGAGACATGGGAGAGACACAGAAATTGGAATTTAGGAGGAATTGCAGTTGCAATGGTAAGGAGATTGGTTACAGAGATGTTTACCTGAGAAACAAACAAGTGAGCCCTGAGGTGAGGCCCTGAAGCAATGACTGAATTTGAGACAGATTGTATTTAGATGTTCTACTATTTCAGCAAAGGGAAACTCAAAAATAAGTACCAAATTTCTAAAATAAACATGACACCATGGGCAAGTGTTGAATGGTATGAAAAAGAGCCAATCTCGTAAGGATTGGTGGGAGTAACAAACTTCCCTTTCAGCATGCTGAGTTCTAGGAGGGGACAGAGTATCCGAATGGAGAAGATCAACAGATAGCTGGAAATACTAATCTGAATTTCAAGTAAAATCTGAAAGTTTATTTTAGGAGTCAAAATAATTGGCCTACAACATGCAGGATCTTTGTTCCTTGACTAGGGATCAAACCTATGCTCCCTGCAGTGCAAGATTAGAATATTAACCACCAAAATGCCAAAGAAATCTCTTGATAATTTTATTTCACAACAATGCATTCAGTCTTTACTAAATGGAAACTTCTGGACTAGGTGTCTTATCAATACAAGAGGATACAATCTTTGCCTTTCAGTCACTTCTCTTGAGTGTGGGGGATGTGACAAGAAAATGCATCACCACAATACTAATAAGACTTTAGCCTCAGGCATAGGTTTGTGTATCTTATTTTTTAACTGAAAAGTGGGATTCTACACTAAAGGCAAGATTAGAAAGGGTTCCTAAAAATAATAAGACAGCAACATTTATTTTCATTAGTTGCCATGCAATCGAACTTAGCATTTCCTGAAAAAAAATGTGCACTTAAGACTCTGAGCTAAGGCATTCTGAAATGGCCTTTGTCTGGCTCCAATGATTTCTTAGATTTGCTATTATCTTTCACATTGTGACCCCAAGTGTGTGAGCTACTCTGACAAAAATAGTTTCCATTTATTAAGTCATGATTTTTTGAGCTATACGCTCTATGTACACATCTCTTTTAATCCTTGCAATAGCCCATACAAAGTCTCAAAGAGATGTGTAGCTAGGTTTAGATTACACAGATAACCTTCCATTCATCCACTCACCCAGAAGATATATATTAAGCTCCCACTCCCAGCAGGGCACTGTAATAGCCCCTAAGGTTAGATGCTCTCTGCCCTTGCAGTACTCACACTCTCAAGGGGAATGAAGACATTAAAGAAATGCATTATAGCCCATAGTATACTGGGCACATGTATGTTTCAGGGAGATACAGGAACATATATCAGGGGGAATCTAATTTGTTGAGCAGAAAGGCTTGCTGAAGAAATAAGTAACCTTCCTTTAAGCTGAGACTTAAAGGACAAGTGATATTAGCTGAGCTCAAAGGGGGAGAAAGAGTATTCTAGGAAAATACATTGAAAAACATGTCTGCAAGCTTGGATGTGAGAAAGGACCTGTCTGATTAAAGAAAGTAAAAAAAGTTGTGTGTGTTTGATTGTATAATTGGAGGGAGAGAGTGGGCCCAGCTGAGCCAGCAAGTTATTGAGCCAAGATTAGAATTTAGTCTTGATGGACACAAGTGTCTGCTCTTGACACTTCTCCCCAAAACCCACTGAAGCTTATAAAGAATCTGGATTAAAATGCCAGTTTCAGATATCTTTAAAGCCAGGAAGAAATGGATTTCTCATTTCAGGATGGCAGTGTAGCCACACTGTTTAGGTCTGAAACTTTGAAAAGCAAGAATGGGTTTTTTAATAATGCCAACTCTGGTAAGTCAGGACTTGCCACAAGCAACCATACTTTAAAATTCAAAGAAAATTCCGGTGGGTTGCAAGAAAATTCAGAGTGGAAATATCTGATATCTGATGTTTTCTCCAGTTGATCATTTGAAACAACTTGCTGTCCATGTTCACTGTTGAGATGACTATTTTAAGATTGAAATTCTAGTTAATATATATTTTTCCCTATGAAAATTATTCTCTTTTCAGAGTGGTCCCTCTGAAAACTGATATCTTATATCAGATGCCATTCTGGTGTCTTTAACCAAGAAAGAAATAAAGTAAAGTCGCTCAGTCGTCTCCAACTCTCTGTGACCCCATGGACTGTAGCCTGCCAGGCTTCTCCATCCATAGGGTTCTCCAGACAAGAGTATTGGAATGGGTTGCCATTTCCTTCTCCAGGGTATCTTCCCAACCCCAGGGATCAAACTTGTATCTAATTTGTAATGATAATATGATACTTTTCACAAGCAATGTTTTTATTAGTTCAGTTCAGTTCAGTTCAATCACTCAGTCATGTCTGACTCTTTGCGACCCCATGAATTGCAGCATGCCAGGCTTCCCTGTCCATCACCAACTCCGGGAGTTCACCCAAACTCTTGTCCATCAAGTCAGTGATGCCATCCAGCCATCTCATCCTCTGTTGGCCCCTTCTCCTCCTGCCCCCAATCCCTCCCAGCATCAGAGTCTCTTCCTATGAATCAACTCTTCGCATGAGGTGGCCAAAGTATTAGAGTTTCAGCTTTAACATCAGTCCTTCCAAAGAACACCCAGGACTGATCTCCTTTAGTATGGACTGGTTGGATCTCCTTGCGGTCCTAAGGGACTCTCAAGAGTCTTCTCCAACACCACAGTTCAAAAGCATCAATTCTTCGGCACTCAGCTTTCTTCACAGTCCAACTTTCACATCCATACATGACCACTGAAAAAACTATAGCCTTGACTAGACGGACCTTTGTTGGCAAAGTAATGTCTCTGCTTTTTNGGTCCTAAGGGACTCTCAAGAGTCTTCTCCAACACCACAGTTCAAAAGCATCAATTCTTCGGCACTCAGCTTTCTTCACAGTCCAACTTTCACATCCATACATGACCACTGAAAAAACTATAGCCTTGACTAGACGGACCTTTGTTGGCAAAGTAATGTCTCTGCTTTTTAATATGCTATCTAGGTTGGTCATAATTTTCCTTCCAAGGAGTAAGCATCTTTTAATTTCATGGCTGCAATCATCACCTGCAGTGATTTTGGAGCCCCCCAAAATAAAGTCTGGAGAAGGCAATGGCACCCCACTCGAGTACTCTTGCCTGGAAAATCCCACGGACAGAGGAGCCTGATGGGCTGCAGTCGATGGGGTCTCTGAGAGTCGGGCACAGCTGAGTGACTTCACCTTCATCTTTATGCATTGGAGAAGGAAATGGCAACCCACTCCAGTGTTCTTGCCTGGAGAATCCCAGGGACGGGAGAGCCTAATGGGCTGCTGTCTATGGGGTCGCACAGAGTTAGACACGACTGAAGTGACTTAGCAAAATAAAGTCAGCCACTGTTTCCACTGTTTTCCCATCTATTTCCCATGAAGTGATGGGACCAGATGCCATGATCTTCGTTTTCTGAATGTTGTGCTTTAAGCCAACTTTTCACTCTCCTCTTTCACTTTCATCAAGAGGCTTTTTAGCTCCTCTTCACTTTCTGCCATAAGGGTGGTGTCATCTGCATATCTGAGGTTATTGATATTTCCCCCGGCAATCTTGATTCCAACTTGTGCTTCTTCCAGCCCAGAGTTTCTCATGATGTACTCTGCATAGAAGTTAAATAAGCAGGGTGACAATATACAGCCTTGACATACTCCTTTTCCTATTTTTATATAGTTTTAAAAGGTTTAGATAAAAAGATTTTATACCATATCTCTTTTTAGTCTGTAAGTCGTAGCAACCCCATGGACTGTAGCCTGCCAGGCTCCTCTGTCCATGGAATTTTCCAGGCAAGAATACTGGAGTGGGTTGCCATATCCTTCTTTAGGGGATCTTCCCAACCAAGGAATTGAACCAGAGTCTCCTTTATTGCAGGCAGATTCTTTACCAACTGAGCTACTATGCATTATCATTAAAAATTGATTAAAACATACTTAGTAATGAATATCTCATTTTTGTAGCAATATCTACATTGAAGATTTCATTTTTGTTTTGCCCTTACAGTAAGTGAATAAACCTAATATCACAAATTCTCAAGGCAACTTTGGGAAAGACAAGGAAAGTTCAGTCATTAATCATATTGTGAAAGTAGACATATCAGAAAAAGAACTGAAACAAAACTCACTGGACCAAAAGTAATCCATATTGGAAAGTGTAGATTTGCCTAGTCAGATGTGAGCATTGAGTAATATTTGTTTTTCTGAGCCATCTCTTGCTCTCAAATAGATAGCCACGGTGGACAAAACAGTATACATTTCTTTTCTGGGCCCGTTGGGAATTTTTTTTTTAAGTTTCATAAATTGGAAGCATTTAGTCAAACCTTCTTATAAAATTCAGCAGTTTACAGTTAAGGTAAAGTGATCATTCATATTAGCAGAATTAAATATTATGAGTATTAAATAAAAGCAATGATTTGTACTCTGAGGTTAAATATATGATATAAATACAAAGTGATGGATAAATCAGAGATTACTGAAATGATTAAACATAATAAATGGATTCTTCAGAGATTTTCATGATCAATGAGCTTTAGAAATTTTATCTTTAAAATTGTTAGAATTTCTAGATAAAAGTATCAACTATTTTAGGGATGTCATAAATGTAGAACCAGTTGATAAAGTTGGGACTTGTCACAAGTAAATTTCGTTTAAAATTCCTAATAGTTAATGTGCTTAAGAAATAACACATCAAGAAAGGCCTATTGGCTTCATTCCCTCCTCAGTGACGGTCCTAAGACTCACGAGATCATTGTGAATAGTTTTATTTCCCTTTTCCTTTCATTCAACCCTTCTCCAAACCCCTGAATTGTCTCCCAGAGAATGTTCCTTGTTGAGCCACCTGGCCACTCACACCAGCCCTGCCCTTGAGGGCAGTCCCTGTCCCTCTCTCTTTTTGTGCTAGCATTTTCTACACAAAACATTTGGAAGTAGTTTTTCTCAGACAGTATTTATCATGTCATTTTCTGGCTCAGTCTCCACTATTTATTCTCTCCCCCCCACACACCCTCCACTTTGTTTCACCAACAATCAATTCACTGACACAGATCAACTCTAGTGCACTTTTCCATGCATTCACATAGCAAATATTTATCAAGGGATAGGTGACATCAGACCATCTTTTGGAAGGGTAAGCAAGAATTGGCTAAGTGTGAAAATTGCCTAAGGGATCCGTGGGGTTGTCTGTTGGGAGTCAGTGCAGGAGCCCCAGCGGGAAGTGACGATGGGTTGAGACAGGGTCTGGGTAATGACAATGGAGTGAAACAATTGGTTTTGCAATCTGTTTGGGGACAAGGGAGTCGAGGGGTGGGGGGGTGATGTGCATCCCCTATTTCCCCTATTACTACTGAATGTGACTTTCCAGACATTCAGGAGTTTTGTCTCCCAAAATTTTTTAACCTCCAAGCTCCTCTTTAAGTAAGGTAAGTAAGTAAGTGTAGTCACTCAGTTGTGTCCGACTCTTTGTGACCCCATGGACTGTAGGCCACCAGGCTTCTCTGTTCAAGGGATTCTCCAGGCAAGAATACTGAAGTGGGTTGCCATTTCCTTCTCCAGGGGATCTTGCTACTAGATACATGACCCACCATCCTGTGTAACCTATGGAGAGGACTTTAACCACCCATACCTAGTTTATTTATCTGTAAAGTGAGCCTAACGACAGAACCTGCTTCATAGAAATGTTTTAAGGATAACATGAGATGTTTTTAAAGTGTTAAGCTCAGGGTTAGGCCCATAGTAAGAGCACAATCAATGTTAGTCCCTATATTAGCACTGCCACTAAATTTAATTCTGATTGAAGACAGGATTCATAGGGCCTGCCTCTGGCCAACACTTCCAGGATCTGGCTCCAGCCGAATGGCCCAAGCTATACCAGCCTCTCTCCTGGTGAGTGCTGACAAGAAGGGGAGGAAGACATTGGAATTAAGCAAAAACTGTGCTCTGCCAGCGAGCCGGAGAGAACCAAAGAGAACAAACAAGAGATTTGCGATGCTTGCTGCTGCTCTGGGAAAGTCTATCTCGGGCCCTCCTGAAAACCTCCTCTGCCCAGGAACAGGACAGTCCTTCAACTGGTCCAAACGGAGGCCCCGGGCCTCGTTACAGCCAAACCAGTGTGCCTGGTGCCAAGTTTTTTGCCACTGGATAAATAAATGCCCTAAGGCAAGGAAGGAAGAAGAAGCTCCCACAGTTGTGGGGCTTGCTGACTTGAAAATTAAATAGGGCTGCTGGGGCTCAGAGATATCAGGTCCCAAAAAACCCATGATAACCTTAAAAGTGAGGGACCAAAACATTGACTTCATGGTGGATACAGGAGCAGAACTGTCGGTAGTAAAACCTGTGGCACCACCGTCCAAAAAAACTACCTCTGTAACTGGGGCATTGGGAGAAGAGATGATTAAATCATTTGCCAGCCCAAAAAATGTCAGATGAGGGGGGTACCAAGTGATTGATGAATTCCTCTACATTCCTGAGTGCCCAGTACCCCTGTTGGGAAGAGACTTGTTCTCCAAACTAGGAGCACAAGTGACTTTCTCCCCTGAGGAGAGGCCCAACTTCCAGATGGACACTATGACTTATTTGCTCTCTCTCTCAACCTCCCCCCGCCCCCCAAGATGAGTGGAAGTTGCATGAGCCTCCGAAGGCAGAACTGAGTGGGCGGGAAGAACATGAGAGAGAGCTAACTCAATTATTCCCTGAGGTCTGGGCGAAAGATCCCCCTCACCCCCCAGGCTGGCTAAACTTCAAGCCCCAGTGATAATAAAACTCAAACCAGACACTATCCTGATTAAAAAGCTCCAGTACCCACTACTGATAGAGGCCTGGGCCACATCAATAGATTGAAACAAGCGGGCATTCTAGTAGAGCGCCAGTCAGCTTGGAATACGCTGATCCTGCCAGTCAAAAAAAAAAAAAAAAAAAGGAAGACAAGACTATAGACCTGTACAGGATCTCAGGCTAGTCAACCAGGCTACTGTGACTTTACACCCCACTGTTTCAAACCCCTATACCTTACTTAGCCTCCTCCCACTGAAGACTAAAGTTTATACTCGCCTAGATCTCAAAGATGCCTTCTGCGTATGCCTCGCCCCAACGTCACAGCCCATCTTTGCCTTTGAATGGGAAGATCCGATCAGGGGCACCAAGCAACAGCTCATCTGAACTCCCCCACAAGGATTTAAGAACTCCCCAGCCATCTTTGAGAAAGCCTTGCTTCGGACCTGAACTCATTCCATCCAGAAGAGTATAGGTGTTGGCTCCTGCAATATGGGGATGACCTGCTGCTGGCTGCTGAGACCAAAACAAAATGCTAGAAAGGGACAAAAACACTGCTCCAGCTGCTGATGGAAGCAGGTTACTGGGTGTCCAAAAAAAAAAAAAAAAAGGCACAGATCTGCAAGGAAGAGGTAAGGTATCTGGGGTTTGTTTTAAAGAAGGACACAAGGGTCCAGACCCTAGCTGGGTCCTATATACTGATGGCACTAGCCCGATAAATCAAAGACAGTGGTTGTCAGGTTAGCCAAAGCAGAAGGGGCCATCAAGACTGAAAAGAGATGGTGAAAATTGCCAGGTGACAAATTATTGGTACCAGAGGAACTGGCACACAATCTGGTAAGCCAAACACGCCAAGCGACCCACCTAGGCCATGCTGCCTGCTCACAGGTTAATGCTGCCTCTCAGGTATTCAGACAAAAACCTCCGGGTAAAGACACGCTGCCCTTTGAACACCTGGGAGTGGACTTCACTAAAATGAAACCTCACCAGCACTACTGTTACCTGCTGATCANACCTAGGCCATGCTGCCTGCTCACAGGTTAATGCTGCCTCTCAGGTATTCAGACAAAAACCTCCGGGTAAAGACACGCTGCCCTTTGAACACCTGGGAGTGGACTTCACTAAAATGAAACCTCACCAGCACTACTGTTACCTGCTGATCATGGTATGTACATTCTCGAGATGGGTAAAAGCTTTTCCTACCTGGACTAAAAGAGCATCAAAAGTAGCTCGGTGCCTGCTTAAGAAAATAATTCCCAGATTTGGACTTCCTACCAACATTGGTTCAGACAATGACTCGGCTTTTGTAACTGATTTAGTACAAGTAAGCAAAACTTTAAACATCAAATGGAAACCGTACACTGCATTTAGGCCCAGAGTTCTGAGATGGTAAAATGAACCAACTGGACATTAAAGAGACTTTCCAAGTGGATCATAAAGACTGACTGCTCCTTGGTGGACTTGCTTCCGACGGCTCTGCTCAGATTCAAGATGACCCCACAGTCCCAAGGCTATTCTCCATACAAAATTGGGTATAGGAGGCCCCCTCCCATAATAAACCAGGTATCAACAAATTTGCCTCAGGTAAGGGAAAGTAAGATTTCACAACAAGTGAAACTGGATAAGACAATAAATCAGGTAACTAAGTTTGTACAAGAAAGTATGCTGTTCCCCTTTGGAGAACAGATTCATGAGTTTACACTTAGTGACCAAGTATGGGTCAAAGATTAGAAACATAATTTGCTAGCCCTTGGTGAAAGGGCCCTTACGTTATTCTAACTACCCCTGCTGCAATTAAAGGTGCAGGTATTGTCCCTTAGATCCATCACACAAGGGTAAACAAAACATACCATGCAGACCCAAAAAACGCTGAGTAGACTGCACAGAGGGACCCCGCTAACCCTTGAAAGACTAAGATCATCCTTAAGGAAAAAAATAAAATAAAATCTTAGATGAGCCCCTTCAAGATAAAGCTGCACAATCAACTCCTGCTGCTTGGCCTCATCAATGTGATTTTGAATTTAACTTCTGTTTCAACTCAAGGCAATGTTTTCATCTCATGGACACATTCCTATTCAGACTTCCACAACACTTCCAACTGCTGGGTATGTAGGGCTATGCCTCTGTCAGTGATAGATAGACTTCCTTGGTAGGTGTCACCACTCTGCCAAAGAGATTTTAAACCACTCTGCTCTTTTCTGAGATGACAAAAAAGGACTTTCCTCTCTCTTGCCAATCATAACCTCTCCCTGCTCTCTTGGTGTAAGACCTACAGTCAATAGACTTGGGTCATGGGGTTACATTTGAAATAAATCCCAGTGTAACAAAAGCCTAACCTACTTGTAAATCTACCCCAGTAGCCCCGGTAAATCTACCTTATTTACATACTAGGTAGACAAGATCTGTGTTTCGATGATATGAATATATTGCTGCCTTATTCGTACCCTCTATAGGGACAAGAGATATCATGATTAAAGTAGAGGCCTTGACTAATTTCACAAAACAGGCCCTCCTAGATAAAACATAAACTATCCAAGCCTCAAATAAAGAACAAATCCAAACGAAAAAAGCGGTAATTCATAATAAAATGGCTTTAGACATACTCACAGCTGCTCAAAGAGGGACCTGTGCTATAATTAAGGTTAAATGTTGTATATATATTCCTGACNAAACATAAACTATCCAAGCCTCAAATAAAGAACAAATCCAAACGAAAAAAGCGGTAATTCATAATAAAATGGCTTTAGACATACTCACAGCTGCTCAAAGAGGGACCTGTGCTATAATTAAGGTTAAATGTTGTATATATATTCCTGACTTATCTGACAATGTATCAACTTCTTTAGATGACATGAAAAACCAGATAAAAACAATGTCAAATGAAAACATTCCTTTCTAGATTTCAGTCCTATCTTGTGTGAAGGGTGATTGGTGAAAAACTATATTTACCACTGTTATAATTGCCTTGATAGTTCTGCTTTGTGGACCCTGATTTTTACAATGTATTATGAACTCTGTAACCCAAAGATTGATGTCATTCTCCCAAATTGGCAGTCAAAGAGCCGGGGTACAGTATATCCCTGTAAATGATGCTCATAATATGAGTTAAAAACATCAAGAGGGGGAAATAAAAAAGAAATTCATAGGGCTTAGACTCCATCTTAGGCCTGTTCCTGCTGATCATGCTCAGCCACATTTCCAATAGACTCTGAGCTCTGTGTTTAGTGCCTATGAAAACAACAACAAAAAGATAAGACCCCTCCAGATAAGAAAACCTTGAAGATCATATCTAGGTTACTCATTGCCTAAGAGAAAACGTACACTAATCACTCCTTCCTCCAGACAGGGCATAAATTTTTCTGTATCTATTGGAGTGTAACCTCGGGTTTATTGATTACTGGCTAATTGTTTGAACACATGAACACATAACACATGAATGATGGGGTTATTGGGATTGTATTTTCCTTGGTTTATGTAAGTCTCAAGAAATTTGGGGTGGTGGGTTCAAACACATACACATGGGGTATAAAAGATTTTCACAAATGCTAGTCAAGGTCCTTGGCTAAAAAGAGACTCTGCCTTGGGCCTGCCAGTGTAATAAACTACACTCCACTAACTACATCGTCCTTCTGAGTAAGTTTGTTTTCCGAAACACATGGCTACAACATGATTAATCCACAATATCCTGGATGCTTTGTTTTTAATGCCTTCAGGTGTATTTATTCTGTTTTAATTTATGTTCCTTAAACGTAGAAGCAACCTGAGAGTGTGGCTCCTTTTCTGGTGGTCAGCCCAGGACTCAGCCAGAGGCCTCACGTGTATCTACTTCCAGTATGGTAATGTGGAAATGAATTCTGATGCCTTATGCTACAAATTAGGTTAAATGGATTTAGGAGTTAAGCCGTTTTCAATTCCTGCTCACCTAATGAGAAGGATTAAAGTATCATAAACGATTAATACTTTATCTAATGATCATCTTACCTGGAATTCAGTCTTCTTAAAATAATCATCTAACGCTCTCAGAATTGAAATATTTCTTGGGCAATCTAAGGCCATGAAGATACTCAGTGAAGGTACTCATGTACTCAGACCAGCACGTCCAAACTGGCTCTTCCTACTCACTGGGCTCTGATAGAAAATCGGGCTCCCAGTCTCTACACTGGCATAGTCCTTGTGAAACAAGAATTCTTTGCAAAACACAGATGCATGTCACATTTCGCTGGGGCAGAGGTTGCTTTCTAATGACCTTAACTGTTCATCTTCTTCCAACCCACCAGGAGTGTCCTTTCAAAAGTTTCAGAAAGAATCCAGTGGCGGGTTCTCCATTTCGAAAATTTTGTTTTTCTAGCATAACATGTTTTTCTTGTTTGCCTTTTGTAATCATACAAAACATTCGTCTTAAGTGTCCTAATTGGAAGAATGTTGACTTCCCCCCTGGCCTCAGACCAGCAGGTGAACTTCATTGAATCAGTCACTTAAGACTCAGCAATAGAACTGATAGTTTTGAAACTCTTGGTGAAGAATTAAATAAATCACAATGTCTTCTTGGAACACCTGTAGACCACAGTTCACTGCATAATTTTTATATTATTCATATACCTGTTTTGACCCACTCACCCATCTTTCTTTCTTATTCTCATTTTCTTAGTTTTAAACTTAGTTTTTCTTTTACTTCATTTCCTGTTTTTAACAGTTTATCCTGATGAAACTTTGTTGTTAAGAACTTTCTCTACTATGTTCAAAATTATAATGCCAATTATAACAGGAAAATAAAATAACCATCATCTTTTTTATTGGCCACACAATGTGGCATGCAAAATTTCTCCAACCAGGGATGGAAACTGTGCCTCTTGGATTGGAAGCACGAAGTGTTAACCCTTGGTCCAAAATTACCATCATCTGATGATGAGTGATGTTGAGCATCTTTTCATGTGTTTGTTAGCCATCCGTATGTCTTCTTTGGAGAAATGTCTATTTAGTTCTTTGGCCCATTTTTTGATTGGGTCGTTTATTTTTCTGGAGTTGAGCTGTATAAGTTGCTTGTATATTTTTGAGATTAGTTGCNGGCGTGCTGCGATTCATGGGGTTGCAAAGAGTCGGACACGACTAAGCAACTGAACTGAACTGAACTGAATGTGGATTAGCCTCACCTAATCAGTTGGCAGTGTTAACCAGAACATACACTGACCTCTCCCAAAAAAGAAACAATTCCACCAGAAGATTGCCTTTGTATTTGAACTGCAATTCTTCCCTGAGTCTCCAGTCCGCTAGCCTGCCTTTTCTGATTTTGGATTCTCTCCCTCCCTGCCTCCCTCCCTCTCTCTCTCTCTCTCTCTCTATATATATATATATATAG
>SJYV01031636.1:399409-416801 GCA_006410875.1 Neotragus pygmaeus
TTTTTTTTTTTTTTTCAGAATCCTAATATGTGCTCAGTTACTCAGTCATGTCCAACTCTTTGCAACCCCATGGACTCCTCTGTCCATGGAATTATCCATGCAAGAGTACTAGAATGGGTTGCCATTTCCTCCTCGAGGGGATCTTCCCGACCCATGGATTGAACCTGTGTCTCCTGCATTGGCAGGTAGATTCTTTACCACTGACCACCTGGGAAATCCCACTGGCATCTTACCTTCCAGAGTAATTTTTGAGTTATGTGCTACAACACACATACATATTTGGCATGAAGTGATTAAACAGTAATATCAGAGATCCTGTTTCCTAAAAATGCTTAATGGTGCTTCTCAGGAAATGCCACTTTACTTGGTTAATGGGAGATCCACTTTCAGCTTGGACTCCAAACAGAAAGAAACTATTTCCCCAAAGGTTTTAAACATCACTCTTCCTCACAGATTTAAATTTACACTTATAACCATCTTATTATATAAGAGATATAACAGATTATATTAATCATACTAAATAAAATTATAATACTCTAGAGAGAAATTTGTCTCCAGTTTTGCTACTCCAGCAAACCAAATGTTTCATCTTACAGTTTTCCTTTCAGTTTGCCTCCAAAAAACATTTTTTTAAAGTTATAGTCATAGCAGAGCTATAATTTTATATTCTCCTTTTATCGAAAAAAGTATCTAAATAGAGGGAAGAAAAATGTTTTTCTTTTTCTGAATTTCAGAAGGAAATTCCAAACAAAAAAGAAAAAGTTGGTGTTGAAACTTGATTACTCTGTGTGACTAGGTACCAAGGGAAAAAATAAAAACAAATTGACCTAATTGACTCAATCATTCTCTTTGATTTAGTTCACATAATTAGAACCTGATTTATACTGGAAGTGGGTAAAGAAAAATCAGGAAACAATGCCTGCTCTCCAAGCCATAGAGAACATCATCTTCTCTAAAGTTAAATTTTTAACCACTAGGTAGGCCTCACAGTCATCCAGTAACCTACTGATTTGCATACAGCACCCTAATGCTAACCAAGTAGATGACTGAAATTAGAAGTTTCTGTCAAATTGATTCACTTTATTGAACACCTGAAACTAACACAAAATTGTAAATCAACTATACTTCAATAAAAATTAACTTAAAAAAGCTTCTGTCGAATAGAAAGGATAAATCAATGGAAAAGTGTGATGATGGAAAGGCATCAAAAGCATAGAGGATTATAGCAGAAGGATATAATCCTTCTGTTCTTCCAGAGACAAAAGAGAGGGGATAAATGAGCCTGCACTGTCTGGTTAGTGGGCCGAGATTTGGGGGCTGTCTGTTTTTTGCTATATCATGCAGCCATCTGTTCTGATCCTGAATTAGGGGTTCCTTGGGAAAGCACTAATTCTTACAACATTCTAAGTGTTTCTTGCAAAATAAGCTAAAATCAGTTTGGAATAATGAAGGCACCTGTATAAGAGTGATGAATGTCTCCCCAGGGGTTCTCAGGGATGCCAGGCCCGAGCCCTGGTAACTGGTACCAGGTCCAGTCAGAAGCCGACATCTCCACTAACGATCTGGAAGAGGGAGTCAATGGCTGATTAATGAAATTCACAGTTGCAGTGAAATGATGGATTGGATGCAAGAAAGCAAAGAAATTAGTCATGTTGGTCAAATGAGATGCATCTTATGGAAATGCTTGCTCATCCTTTAAACAGAAAATCAGCATCTGAAACTCATTTAATGAGATCGATCAGTCCAGAAAGCTCCACTTCTAGCAGAGGCCTGGAGGTGATGCCAGGAAGAAAATTAGACAGGAGATGGGAGGATGAGCCGGCACAATTGGAGCTTCTCTGGAAAGACCTCAGGCTATTTGGCCAGTGTTCACATGCTTCCCACAGCTCCTGACACTGAGCCACAGCCTCTGAAGTCCGCTCTGCATCTGCCTGTCCAGCCTGTCCTCTGCCTTCTAGTTCTGCCTGGAAAGATGGCTCCACGTGGGCTTTCTAGCATTGTTTTCAACAAGACAAAGTTGACAATGTGCAATGTCTTTTTCTTCTGAGAGTAATGGCTGGGCCACATCTAGAAGTGTAGGTCCAACATCAAAATGGAAGCCTGGCTAGTGTTATGGTGGGAATTGTGGTCTTCATCTCTGGCTCATCCTCTGTTCTAAGATGGGTGTCTATTCAGTCTTTCTGCTCATGGCGTCTGCTGCTTTCAGGCTGTCAAGGTTGGGGCACTTTGAATTCATTTCCCTGGATCCACGTGCACCCTTCAGTGTCCTGTGAACTTCTAAGACAACATGTGGGACTAAAGAAAGTAAGTGTCCTTCAGTGAAAACCTATGGTTTTTGAAAGTCCTAGTTTCAATCTTCTGTTTCCTTCAGTCTCATAAGAGCCTAGTTTATATCCTCAGGTCTGGCTGCACCGCTCCCTCTCACCCACTCACTCCTTTGCTGTCTTGAGTGTGAACTTAACACAGACTCCTGACCTTGCCCTGAGGTAAAGGGAGCTCAGGCTTCATGGATTTATAGTCCCTATTCCATCTTTAATAATGTCTCCATTGCCTGTGGGGTAATATGGCACAGCCAATTTCCCTATCACATTATAGCATTGTATAAATTAATCTCATATTAAGTTTTTAAATCAAAATATAGCTTCTTTTCTCACGAGAACAAAAAAATAATTAAAAGAGACTTTTCCAACATTATTTTTGGGGCCATTCAGAGAACTTAAGTTTATATTAATAATTATTTAACATTCAGAATAGTTATGGATTACAGGCTGAAACTTGAAAACAAACTGTTACATGGTTGTAAGGTTACCCATGAAGAAATAACAATGGTAGGCAGAATTATCATTTGATGTATTTAAAATCAGATTATCCTATGGGCTATGGATTTAGATGGGGGACCCAGAATCTAGGTTCTTCAGGGTTAAAGTTAATTGATTATTATTACAAAACTGAGTTGGGAGACCAAAATCTCACTAGTAACCTCTCACATCACTTTGGTCTAGATTTCCTTAGTGTGAATCTCTCTTTAGGGTGCCGAGTTCATCCCTTCTGGTAGCATAGAGACCCAGTTTTGGGGCACAAGCCTCTAAGAATGCAATGGTGTGGACGACCCTCATTACGAACTTCAAACAGTCTGGCTCAGCTGTGACTGACTTAACTATGGAGAAGACCCTTCTATTGTTTTGTAGCTGCTACTGAAGCCAAAGCCATTACTTGTCAAATCATGACTGAACCATCCTACCCGGCTTCTAAGAGAAAAGATCTGACATATCCCAACGCCTGCAGCCTTTGCTTCTGTTGTTCGTGACGGGCAGCCTCCACTCTGGTCAGACCATGGCCCCCGTCTCTGATTCCTGCTTCATTGTCTTTCCCTTGGAGCCCTCCCAGCGGCAGCTGCTGAGATTACACTTAATGTCACACTCAATTAACCTGACAGGATCCAGGCTTCCCTAACCCCTCCAGGATTGAGAGACAAGAAGAGGCTTTGGGTGGGAAGCTGAAACAGGCTTCTATGTTTCTGGCTCTTTTGCAGGTAAATCTCTCAGAAAATTGCCATTTTATTGTTTCCAGGCCCTGAGCTCACATTACACCAGCTGAAGCCTGGAAATATCTGTCAGGTCATCCATCAGCTTTTACAGGGTGAAGACCTTTCAGAAACATGGAAAGCACTCAACTAGTTGGAAATGTTAATGACATAGTCCAAGTAAACACCAAGTCTTCATGCCTGGATGTTACCTTCCAATTTCTTCTTTCAGATAGAAATAACATAGAACTCTACTGCAACAGAAAAAAAAAAACAGGATAGTGTCAGAGTAAAATGCTTTGGAAATTTTTCCAAAGGAAATTAAAATGCAGTTCCTGTCAACCTTTCTCAGAGAAGCTATTCTTTCTTCCTGGAAGTTGGACCATATGCAATCTAAATCATTACAGTCTTTATTGAAGTAATGGGGTATTGGATATTTCTTCACAAATAAAAGTTTTATTACTTAATTACTTTTTATCCATACTACAATTGAGTAACATTTGCTATCCAGAATACATCAACAAAATAGCTGAAAAATAAGAAAAGAATTCTGCTGGCTTGTTCAACCCCTTTTAATTTAGGAATACATAAATATATGTTACAAAATCCCTGATGGATTATTAACTATTATTTCATTGAATTAGATTAATCATTACAAGAACAAGAGACAGAGTGGATAGATAAAGCAAGTGAAAATACAGAGCACCCAGATAATTTTGATTTCCAGATGAATAACAAAGTAATAACTTATAGTAAAAAAATGTTTTGAAATACAAACTTAACTGGCCATACTGTATTTTACCTAGCAAACCGAGAAGAAACCAATTTTATCAGAAAGGCTTTTAGTGTTTCAAATACTCTGGCTTGTCCTTTAGAAAGTAACTACTCCTTGACAATTAAGCTAGCCACTTGGATGTCAACAAAAAAATTTTTAAGAGTGAATTAAAAAAGATTAGAGGCTGACTGTGTAGTCATTGTTTTCCAGATTATCAAAGTCAATTTACGGCTCTTAATTGTTTATTCTTTTTTATAATTGTTGCTTTTTAGTCGCTAAGTCCCATTCTCTGTGACCCCAGGGACTGCAGGACTGAAGGCTTTTCTTTCCTTCACTATGTCCTAGAATTTGCTCAAATTCATGTCCATTGAGATGGTGATGAGATCCTACCTTCTCATCCTCTATCACCCCCTTCTTCTCCTGCCTTCAATCTTTCCAGCTCTTCACATCAGGTTACCAAAGGATTGAAGCTTCAGCTTCAGCATCAGTCCTTCCAATGAATATTTAGGGTTGATTTCCTTTAGGATTGACTGGTTTGATCTCCTTGCTGTCCAAGAGACTCTCAAGAGTTTTTTCCAGCACCACAGTTTCAGAGCATCAATTCTGTGCTCAGCCTTCTTTCTTTATGGCCCAACTCTCATATCTATACATGATTACTGGAAAAACCATAGCTTTGACTATACTGACCTTTGTTGTCAAAGTCATGTCTCTGTTTTTAATACATTGTCTAGGTTTGTCAGCTTTTCTTCTAAGAAGCTGTGTGCTTACTCACCCAGTCATGTCCGACTCTTTCTGACCCCATGGACTGCACCTCTGTCCGTAGAGATTCTCCAAGCAAGAATACTGGAGTGGGTTGCCATGCCCTTCTCCAGGGGATCTTCCCAACCCAGGAGCAAGTGTCTTTTAATTTCATGGTTGCAGTCACTGACTATAGTGATTTTGGAGCACAAGAAAATAAAATCTGACACTGTTCCCACATTTCCCGCTTTTATTTCCCATGAAATGATGGGTCCAGATGCCATGATCTTTGTATTTTGAATGTTGGGTTTTAAGCCAGCTTTTTCACTCTCCTCTTTCACCTTCATCAAGAGGTTCTTTAGTTCCTCTTCAGTTTCTGCCATTGAAGTGGTGTCACCTGCATATCCGAGGTTGTTGACATTTCTCCCAGCAATCTTGATTCCAGCTTGTGCTTCATCTAGCCAGCATTTCATATGATACACTCTGTATAAAAGTTAAATAAGCAGGATGGCAATATACAGCCTTGACATACTCCTTTCCAAATTTTGAACTGATCCCTAGTTCCATGTCCAGTTCTAACTGTTGCTTCTTGATCTGCATATAGGTTTCACAGGAGGTAGCTAAGGTGGTCTGGCATTCCCACCTCTTTAAGAATTTTCATTTGTTGTGATACACATACTCAAAGGCTTTAGCAGAGTCAATGAGCAGAAGTAAATGTTTTTCTGGAATTTTCTTGCTTTCTTTATGATTCAGTGACTGTTGGCAATTCAGCCTCTAGTTTCTCTGCCTTTTCTAAATCCAGCTGGAAGTTCTCTGTTCAGCTACCGTTGAAGCCTAGCTTGAAGGATTTTGAGCATGACCTTGCTAGCACGTGAAAAGAGTGCAATTGTGTGGTAGTTTGAACATTCTTTGGCATTGCTTTTCTTACTGACCTTTTCCAGTCCTGTGGCCACTGCTGAGTTTTCCAAATTGGCAGACATATTGAGTGCACCATTTTAACAACATCATCTTTTAGGATTTGAATAGCTCAGCTGGAATTCCATCACCTCCACTAGCTTTGTTCATAGTAATGCTTCCTAAGGCCTACTTGACTTTATATTCCAGGATGTCTGGCTCTAAGTGAATGATCACACTATTGTAGTTATCCAGGTCATTAAGATCTTTTTGTGTAATTCTTCTGTGTATTCTTACCACCTTTTCTTAAACTCTTCTGCTTCTTTTAAGTCTTTGCTGTTTTTCTACTTTATATAACAATTTTGTAATTTTTATAATAATGTGCCTTAATAGATTTTCCCCAGGATTCTTGATCACAGTACAGAAGTAGAGACATGAACAGTAAAGGACCCAACAATAAGAAAAACAAGAACTTCATGTTGATATTTGAAATCAACTACATTGTTGTAATTGTTTCTAAAAATTAGGTTTCAAATGAAATTCTTTCACTTGTTGTAAACAAGGGTATTTTGAATTTGCTTTGAAAATCCTTCTGTAACTTTCATTAGGTTTTCTTAAGACTGTCTAGAAATTAGTATTTTAAGTTTTTTTACTAAGGAGAAAATGAAAATGTATTTTTACTTGTAAAATTATATTAAACCATCTTCTGACATATCCTTGATGGTATTAAGTTTGTTGAATTAAATTGCAGTTCAGTTCAGTCGCTCAGTCATGTCTGACTCTTTGCGACCCCATAAATCGCAGCACGCCCACCAACTCCTGGAGTTTACTCAAACTCATGTCCATTGAGTCGGTGATGCTATCTAGCCATCTCATCCTCTGTCGTCCCCTTCTCCTCCTGCCCCCAATCCCTCCCAGCATCAGAATCTTTTCCAATGAGTCAACTCTTCGCATGAGGTGGCCAAAATACTGGAGTTTCAGCTTTAGCATCATTCCTTCCGAAGAAATCCCAGGGCTGATCTCCTTCAGAATGGACTGGTTGGAGCTCCTTTTAAGAGACTCTGAAGAGTCTTCTGCAACAGTTTAAAAGCATCAGTTCTTCAGTGCTCAGCTTTCTTCACAGTCCAGCTCTCACATCCATACATGACCACTGGAAAAACCATAGCCTTGACTAGACAGACCCTTGTTGGCAAAGTAATGTTTCTGCTTTTCAACATGCTATCTAGGTTGGTCATAACTTTTCTTTTTCAACNATGCTGAAGGTGAAACTCCAATATTTTGGCCACCTCATGTGAAGTGTTGACTCATTGGAAAAGACTCTGATGCTGGGAGGGATTGGGAGCAGGAGGAGAAGAGGCAGACAGAATGAGATGGCTGGATGGTATCACTGACTCAATGGACAGGAGTTTGAGTGAACTCCGGAAGTTAGTAATGAATAGGAAAGCCTTTTGTGCTGTGATTCATGGGGTTGCAAAGAGTCGGACACAACTGAGTGACTGAAATGAACTGAACTGATTATGATACAAATATTACTTATGATAAAAATCTTTAAAAATTCAGTTTCAACTGGTTGTAGATGATATCTTCATTTATTCATAAACCAGAATGTACTATCTGTAAAGTTGTTTTACAGATCAAAATTGGCTCACTCAGGATCTGGAATTTTCATATGGTTCAGCCAAATGACTAATTATTTTTAAAAGTTACTTTGTTGAGACATGTTACCTAGTATAAAATGCATCCATTTTTAGAGAACAATTCAAAGACAGGTGTATATGTCTATGTAACTACCACCACAATCAAGATATAAAACATTTCATTGCTTTCATTGAAATCAAGTAAGGGATGTTAGCAATTTGATCTCTGGTTCCTCTGCCTTTTCTAAATCCAGCTTGAATATCTGGANGGTGTATATGTCTATGTAACTACCACCACAATCAAGATATAAAACATTTCATTGCTTTCATTGAAATCAAGTAAGGGATGTTAGCAATTTGATCTCTGGTTCCTCTGCCTTTTCTAAATCCAGCTTGAATATCTGGAAGTTCTCAGTTAACATACCATTGAAGCCTAGTTTAGAGAATTTTCAGCATTTCTTTGCTAGAGTGTGAAATGAGTGCAATTATGTGGTAGTTTGAATGTTCTTGGCATTGCCTTTCTTTGGATTGGAATGAAAACTGACCTTTTCCAATCCTGTGGCCACTGCTGAGTTTTCCAAAGTTGCTGGCCAATTGAGTGCACCACTTTAACAGCATCATCTTTTAGGATTTGAAATAGCTCGACTGGAATTCCATCACCTCACTAGCTTTGTTCGTAGTGATGCTTCCTAAGGCCCAGTTGACTTTGCACTCCAAGATGTCTGGCTCTAGGAGAGTGATCACACCATCATTGTTATCTGGGTCATTAACATCTTTTTTGTATAATTCTTCTGTGTATTCTTGCCACCTCTTCTTGGTATCTTCTGCTTCTGTTAGTTCTATATAGTTTCTCTTCTGTATTGTGCCCAACTTTGCATGAAATTTTCCTTTGGTATCTCTAATTTTCTTGAAGAGATGTTTCCCATTCTATTATTTTGCTCTATTTCTTTGCATTGATCACTTAGGAAGGCTTTCTTCTCTCTCCTTGCTATTCTTTGGAACTCTGTATTCAGATGGATATGTATTTCTTTTTTTCTGTTGCCTATTGCTTCTCTTCTGTTCTCAGCTACTTGTAAGGCCTCCACAGACCACCATTTTGCCTTTTTGCATTTGTTTCTTTTCATTTATTGTATTTATAGAAAATGGATTTTGCTTGAACTCAAGTGGTTGGTGATTCTTTTTTTTTAAAATTTTTTATACTTTATTTTATTTTACAATACTCTATTGGCTTTGCCATACATCGACATGAATCCACCACAGGTGTACACGGTTCTTGAGGATGGTTTCAATCATGGCTTCTGGTACAATGTTACAAGGCTTCTGCCCATAGTACTTCAGGCAGTCTGTCTATCAGATCTAATCTCTTGAACCTATTTGTCACTTATATTGTATAATCATAAAGTATTTGATTTATACCTGAATGGCCGGGTGGTTTTCCATACTTTGTTCAATTTAAGTCTGCATTTTGGAATAAGGAGGTCATGATCTGTGCCACAGTCAGCTCCCAATCTTGTTTTTGCTGACTGTATAGAGTTTCTCCATCTTTGGCTGCAAAAAATATAATCAATCTGATTTCAGTGTTGACCATCTGGTGATGCCCATGTGTAGAGTCTTCTCTTATGTTGTTGGAAGAGGATGTTTGCTATGACCAATGTGTTCTCGTGGCAAGACTCTGTTAGCCTCTGCCCTGCTTCATTTTGTACTCCAAGGTCAAACTTGCCTGTTACTCCAGGTAACTCTTGACTTCTTACTTTTATATTCCAGTCTCCTATGATAAAAAGTACATCTTTTGGGGATGTTAGTTCTAGACAGTCTTGTAGGAATTCATAGAGCCATTCAGCTTCAGCTTCTTCAGCATTAATGGTTGGAGCATAGTCTTGGAGTACTCTGATATTGAATGGTTTACCTTGGAAATGAACAAAGATCATTCTGTTGTTTTTGAGATTGCACCCAAGTATTGCATTTTGGACTCTTTTGTTGATATAAGGGCCACTCCATTTTTTCTAAGGAATTCTTGCCTGCAGTAGTAGATATAATGGTCATCTGAATTAAATTCACCCATTCTGGTCCATTGTAGTTCACTGATTCCTAAATGTCAATGTTCACTCTTGTCATCTCCTGCTTGACCACTTCCAATTTACCTTGATTCATGGACTTAACATTCCTGGTTCTTATGCAATATTGTTCTTTACAGTATTGGACTTTATATTCACCACCAGACAAATCCACATCTGGTTGTAATTTTCTCTTTGGCTCCATCTCTTCATTCCTTCTAGATCTATTTCTCCCCTCTTCTCCAGTAGCATAATGGGCACCTATCGACCTGGGGAGTTCATCTTTTCAGGTTATATCTTTTTGCCTTTTCATAACGTTCATGGGGTTCTCAAGGCAAGAATGCTGATGTGGTTTGTCATTCCACATCTCCAGTAGAACTCCAGTGGAGTTCTTGTCAGAACTTTCCACCATGAGCCATCTGTCCTGGGTGGTCCTGCAAGGCATGGCTCCTAGTTTCACTGAGTTAGACAAGGCTGTGATTCATGAGATCAGTTTGGTTAGTTTCCTGTGGTTGTGGTTTTCATTCTGTCTGTGCTCTGATGGATGAGAATAAGAGGCTTGTGGAAGCTTCCTCATGGGAGGGACTGGCTGTGGGAAAAACTGGGTCTTGCTGTGGTGGGTAAGGCCATGCTCAGTAAATCTTTAATCCAATTTTCCACTGATGGATGTGGCTGTGTTCCCTCCCTGAGTCTTCTTTTCAGTGATTTCTTATGGCAAAGATTAACTCAGGCAAGATGAGGTTCTGAGTGAAGAAGGAAGTGTTATGTGAATCACAGTACATTCTGAGTTGACAAGTGCACACTTAACAGAGATGGTACTGTAGTTTTTGAACCCCTTTTAGCTATTCTCTGACTAGTCCAGAGGTTGGCCATAAAAGTAGTCTCACTCCAGATTTTTGCTATTGTCAGAATCTATAGATGATTCTACACCTCAGAATAAGAGTTTGGCACCAGAATAAGAGTTCTGGTCTTGTTGATCCTTTTGTCAAATGATAGTAACTGCATGGCAGCACTTAAAATTCTAGGTTCTATACTAGGCAATTGTATTAATAATGCAACATGAAGAATATGAGGAGGAGGAGGATTAACCTTTGTAGAATGCTTTGAAAACACACTCCCAAACTAGTGAACTCAAGACAAGAACACTTCTCCCAGTGTCTATTTGGGTTTCACCTTGGAGATCCAGACATCTCCTTTAGTTTAAAGGTAGCTTTCTCTATCTGACCAGTGCAATACAAATTGTTAGCAAAGATACAGACACTGCCTAGATGAGCTAATAGGAAGTCAAAAGCAATTGGATTATCCAAAACTATGTGTTTAACTGCAAAGTGTCTTTTATAACTTTGGCTAAGTTATACTTATTTCTGACAATTTTTCCAGTCATATCACCCTCCCTCATGGTATTATGCATAAAAAAATCAGCAAATCCTCTAGAGTACGTAGTTCTTTACTTTGTAAGTTACTGAATACACACTTCAATGAGATATGGTCCATATATCATGGAGGGATCTGGAATATGTTAGAGTCTCCAAAAATTAGGGCTTCCCAGATGGCACAGAGGTAAAGAATCCACCTGCCAATGCAGGAGATGCAAGAGACACAGTTTCTATTTCTGGGTCAGAAAGATCCCCTGGAGTAGGAAAAGGCAACCCCCTCCAGTATTCTTGCCTGGAAATCCCATGGACAGAGGAGCCTGGTGGGTTATAGTCCAAAGAGTTGTGAAGAGTCAGACATGACTGAGCACACACTCCAAAAATTGCCCCGTAGTCATAAATCAGATTTGTGTATGGTAGACAAGTAAAGGCTTAGTGTCCACATAAGAACAGTATTCTAGAGAGGTATAGGTACTCTTGGGGTTATAGGTGTTAAGATGATTGACATTTGCCAATTGTCTTTCTCTCAAGGAGAGCAGAGTTCTTGGTAAAGTTGAAAGCTCTGAGAATAACAAGTGAAGAAAAAATAGTTCCAGTATTTATTCCATACTTCTGTGTCATCCCTAGGTTCAGAAACAGTGCTATAATTATTTTTGCAGTATTTTACTGTTTGCGGTCAGCGTCCAGTATGTATGTTTTTGGAGTGTAAGGTTAATAACATGGGAGTCAGGAGAGTCTGAGGACAGTTAAGAGATGCCTACTATCTTGGTCTCTGATTTTTAGAATAGTTGGTTTTATTATCAGCAGTGTAGCACTCATTGAAAACTGTCCTTAATAGTTAAGGATAAGTCTTCTCTAAGTTTGAGAGAAAAAATGAAAGTCAGGTTCCACGTTACTAAGTTCATAAAGCTATCATTACCTCATTTTGTTTTTGTTCTAAGAACACCTCAAAATATTTGCCCTAATCTGATGAGTGTATTAGGGAAGTAATTCTAGCTCTTGCTTATATATGAAATTCCAATTCCCTATTTCTAGCTAGAGGCCATGCATACAACGGAGAGTAATGCAGCAGAAGCAACTGCCTGTGGATGAATGCAGAATGTTGTCAGATAAAAGTGAAAAGATGATTTTCAAAAGTTCCCATGGATTTACCCTTTCTTTGCTTATGAAGTAAGTTAGTATCAACTCAGTCTTTACTGGAAATGCAATAAGCCTTGTCCCACATCTTATGTTTTCTATTGTTTCTATTCTGTCTGAAGAAACCAGGAGATGCTAGATCTTTTTCTAAGCCTTCCACTCAATATTGTAGAACCAGATATTCACATTTAAAGAACGTACTAATCTATTTCAGTTGATTTTGTTCAGGAGGCTAGAATTCTTAGTTTCCAGTAGTGTAAAACCTTGGTAATGTTTTGTCTTTTCTTTTTGGAATTGAAGAAAACCTTTTGCTTAAAATCTACCTATTACTCATCCTATTTTGGTAGATTTATTTTTAGAAGAACTTGTTACTCATCCTATTTTGGTAGATTTATTTTTAGAAGAACTTGTACTTCGGGGAGGAAACACAGAAGAAGGATGTGTAAGGATATTGGGCTTTGGTGAAAGGGAAAAGCTTGCTGGAAGAAGTGAGAAATAGGAGTCAGCAGCTGGGGGCAGTATTTAAAGGAAGAAAAGTTAGGGTGGGGTTAGGAAATGACAAGAGTTTAGCAGAACCAAAAAGTCTTAAGTTGTTCCACATTTTTTTGTTACCTTTGGACAAAAAAATCCTTTAATGAACCTACGTTGAAGTCTGAATTTTGATTATAAGCTTTTTACAAAAGACAATGCAGTGAATATTAAAAATTGTCTTGCTCTTTTGCTCTTATGTCTAAGATGAATAATTATAATCATATTAAAAGTTCACCAAAGTGACCACTTAACATTCTAAATTATCCTTAGTGAAATAATTTCATTTTATAAGATATGCACAAGAATTTAGGTTATGACTGGAATACATATCAGATGAAGACCTTTGGCCTGGAAGGTGTTCATATGTCATGAGGGGGTCCCATTAGACTAGAGGTTAGTAACAGGTGCCACCTCTTCAACTCCTGCATCAGGTCCCCCAGCAGTCTTCAGCTATCTCTGACTTTAGCCCTGACCACTGTCGGCCTCCAGTAGGTAGAGATTTTGGAAATTTCACCTCCCAGATCAACTCACAGGAACACAAAGATGGATCAGAAAGAAAAATAGAACTTGCAAGTTTTCCAGATGGTGACCCAAAACAAAATTTATTAAGGGATGCTGGCCTGACCAAGCCTTAAAATGGTTAGTTATTGCAACAGGTATTGAAAAAAATGACCAACAGTCACATCACTGAGTTCTAGTTGAGACTTCTAACCAGACTTATGAGATTCCTCCCTCTTGTTTGTCACTGATATACTCACGCTTTGGATATATACTGTGGTCAGGTGGGGTTAGGGGTGGACTAGAATAGAGTTAGCAAACCCATAGCACCTATTATTGCCAATACTCTTTCATTACCTGTGGAGTGTACTGTTAATTAATCACAATCATTTTTTTTGGGGGGGGGTCTGGATAGTTTTCCAGATAAGCACTATCAATAGATAATATTGGCTAAAGCAAGCCCTTACTATGTGTCAGACACCCTTCTAAGCTCTTTATAGAAATTAACTCCTGTAATTTTCACCTCAGTGCTCTTTACAGATTATGGAACTTGCCCAGAGTCACACAGCTAGTAATGGCAGGTCTGGGGTTCAATCCCCAGTGTGCTGTACCCAGAGTTGATGGTATCAGGGTGCAGTTTAAAACAGGTTGTTAAAATATTTAAATAATTCTGTAAGGTATTGCAAATTGCACCCCTCTACTGCCTTAGCCTAGCACTCTTCTTGGGACCTCCTCTCCTAATTCTCTAATGATAAGGAGTTCATTTAACAGGCACAGAGGAGGCTTCCAGAAGCCAGATCCAGAACTCAGGCTGGATCCTCTTCTGGATGTACAGTGTTGGCCACTGCCCATGTCTCATGTATCATTAAAGATGGAATTTCAAATATCATCTCTGGGTGTGACCCTTTCGGATTTTGGCTGATACAATATCAGTATTGCTTACATAAAATATTTTTAAAGTAACATTAATTTACACATCATACTACATTAAATAAAACCATAGAAAATATAGAAAAAATTTAAAGTAAACATATGATAATATTACTCTTTTCTTTTTTTTTTTTTTCAGTTATATCAAATTGAGGCTTTAATTCCTATGGATTTTTCATTACATGTGATTCTATAAACTCACAAATCTATAAATGTTAACATGATTAACAGTTTTGAACTATTTCAACAAGCTCTTGTTAATTTTAACTAAAGTGAAGAGAAATAGCAGGCCATTGGAGAAAATTAATAAAAATATATCTTTAAACAATTTTTTAATGCAGTCATTATTAATCAACAAAATAAGTGTATTTTATTTGAAAAGTATTTTTCAGAGCAAGTGTTTTGTTGAGTACATGAGATTCCCAAGGAACATATTAGTATTTATGTAAATAGTTGAAAACAGCTTCAGTGTGTTTGGAAAGTTCATTGTCTCATAAAATTTAAGTATTCTACTTGAAGCAATAGCTATTTTGTTTAGCAGATTTTGTCCTTAACTAATATGATATTAAAATTTAGGCTAGCCTCAATTCTAATTATCCCAAATTCTGAGTCAGTAGAATTGAGTGTAAAATTTTTAAAAAATGATTATTTGTTTCAGTTATAGTTTCCATCAACATAAGGAGATACTGGGTAAACAGAAAANATTCTAATTATCCCAAATTCTGAGTCAGTAGAATTGAGTGTAAAATTTTTAAAAAATGATTATTTGTTTCAGTTATAGTTTCCATCAACATAAGGAGATACTGGGTAAACAGAAAAGGTAATGCTGGATGGGGTAGAACCCACGAGAAAGCAGAACACAACTAAAGCAAAGCTATAGCACAATTGAATGGAAGTTAGGACCTGGATTCTAGGCCTGAAGCTCTGAAACCAATGCTATGGTGGCCTAGGGTGTAGGCAGAAGGCTTTCACCAAGCAGGCAGGCAGTCACCCAGAGTCCAAGAGGATGCAGCAGCACGCTTCCTCCACTGTGAGGAGCAGAGACACAGAGGCTAACACAGAACTTGCTGTCAAGAGGTCTGGCAGCAGGAAGCAGACAACCCAGACAGTGGGCTGGGATTCAAGGCAAAAGCTTCAGTCTTGAGTGCACCTAAAGACAGGCAGGTAGGTTCCTGAAGATTCTAGGAAGTTTAGTTCTGAAAATGTCATCGTAATTAGCACACAAAGTAAGTACCAAATTAATCCCAAGTGTGTTTAGTTCCAGATCATGGCACTAGATAAATTTCTTTGGCCTAAATGAGAAATGACTCTAGCAGCTGGGGCTACATTGAAACTGAAAGTGGGTTCAAGAGAACAGGAATTTAGTGAGGGATTTTGGGGTGTGTTTTCACATTTGTGTTAGATCCTTGAGAGGACTATTTATCATCCTGACTCACTTTTTTCCAGCTCCAAGATGAGATTATTTTTGTATACATGCCTTAAGGGAAAGCTGAGAGAATTTAATGTCACTATGGCTCTAAAGTTCTTTCCATTTATTTTTTTCCTTTGGAAATTCTCAATGTTAAAGCTTCATTTAGACCAAGGCTTAACTGGAAGCAATTCATGATACTACTGTGAACTGTGCCATCCTTAGAAAGTGTCACATTAAGCTTTTTTGAATGAAAAATCCTGTTCTTTCCATCACCAGAGTCCCCCAGATAGTATATTTATATACAAATATGAACATACAGAAACACACTCTTTGCAACTGCACTCTCTTTCTCTCTTTATACATTAATAAATATGTGTGTTTAAGTAGAATTTATACTCCAGTATTTTGGCCACCTCATGCAAAGAGTTGACTCATTGGAAAAGACCCTGATGCGGGGAGGGATTGCGGGCAGGAGGAGAAGGGGATGACAGAGGATGAGATNATTCTAATTATCCCAAATTCTGAGTCAGTAGAATTGAGTGTAAAATTTTTAAAAAATGATTATTTGTTTTTTTTTTTATAAATTTATTTATTTTTAAATTTAACTTTACAATACTCTATTGGGTTTGCCTCTTTTCTAATGAACCCTTCTCATTATGTTCATGGCCATCTGCTGTGAAGAGCCAGCTCACTGGAAAAGACCCTGACATGGGGAAAGATTGAGGGCAGGAGGAGAAGGGGGTGACAGAAGACGACATAGCTGGATGGCATCACTGACTCAATGGACATGAGTTTGAACAACTTCAGGGAGATGGGGAAGGATAGGGAAGCCTGGTGTGCTACAGTTCATGGGTCACAAATGGACACGACTTGGTGACTGAACAACAACAACAATTCCAAATTCCACTAATTCCAAATTCCTCAGTGGAATGAAATCTCACTTTTAAGACTTTTATTTGTGATGTAGACTTTCCTGTCAGGATGATTTCCCCATGTATCTCTGAGCTGTGTCTTACTGCTTTATCAGAACCTGCTGGGTATCTTTGAGATGCCCAAGGACGAGAGTCCCTGCACAGAGCTGGCAGGTCATTAAAGGCTGGTCTCACCACAGCCCTGGGGAGGCGAAGTAGATCTTGGTGGCATGTTCTGGAGTTCACTCTGCTTCTGTTTCTCTGCACAAACACCCAGCTCCCCTTCTCTTCCAAGATTCCGCTTCATTTCAGGGCTCTGATATTCTGGCTCCTGGTCTGAAATAACCACTGGCATTTCCTCCTGTGAACCTTGGCTGTGGACCCATTCTCTGTCTCAATTCTTCCACTCCTCTGTCTGCTGTGGACCCCTTCTTGCAGCAGCTCCCACCACTGACCCAATCAGGCCTGGACTCCACTTTCGCCAAGCCATATGGAGTAGAACTGGCATTCTTTGAGCTCATTCCTTTTGAGATATAGTTTAGAGATGGTAAAGCTTCTATGAGTTCAAGCTCCTCAAGTTGAGGTGAGTCTGATAGCTGGCAAAACTGAATTTTATAAAGACCAAGTTTATTTTGACATTCAAGCAACATTGTTATATAAGAAGAGAACCATTTAACAATAGCTAGGAAAAAACAACAAAAAATGTATATTAGGAACTGTTCTCTTTTAACACTTGAAGAATAATGAGAAATGGTGTTAAACTGGAGACACTGATTAACGTTAAACCTTCTCTTTAATGTTTTCTTTTGAGTAAGAAATTCTGAATGTTCTTTCTTTGAAGCTCTTAGAAGATTTTCAAGGTGTCTGAAAGAACAGCACTGATTTTAGGAGATTCCTTCTAAAAAACAGGTAACAGTTCAGTTCAGTTCAGTTGCTCAGTCGTGTCCAACTCTTTGCGACCCCATGAATCACAGCACGCC
>SJYV01031637.1:0-19017 GCA_006410875.1 Neotragus pygmaeus
GCGGTGTAGAACTAAGATGGCGCCTGGCAGAAGAGATGGGGGCGTGGTCTATGGTGTTTGTCCAAGTGTTTGATTGGCTCTCTTGATTTCTGTGCACGTGGATGGCGCGTGGTTGCCAAGGACTCCTGTGATCATGAAGGCACGTGACGATTTGACCTTTCACGTGATTGGTGCCATGGAATGCACGTTATGATTTGACCTTTCACGTGATTGGTGCCACGGAAGGCTCGGGATGATTTGACCTTTCACGTGATTGGTGCAGCTATGGAAAGGCCCTCACCAAACCTCCCTGCTGGCCTGGATCAGCCAGGAGCTGGTGGCAGTCAAGCGGAACTGCTCAGACAGAACCCCTGTTGCGTCTGACTGTCTCTCCCTCGCTGGGGCGGGGGCCTGGGTTGGCGGACAGCAGGCTCACCTCTCCTCGGGACCCTCGGCGTTGCTGTGGGAAGTTCCACTGCCTCTCTCTTTCTGCGGAGCACCACCCCCACCCTGCCCCCACACACGTGTGCATCTGTATGCCTTGACACGTCCGCCTTTCTGTGTACGTATCTGCATGTAGATAGTGACGTATCTGCCCGTGTGAGCATGTGTTTTCATGCCTGTGTTTGTCCGTGTACATCCCTCAATGTTCCTCTTGAGTGGAGACGTGTATGTCAGGCAATTCTTTAGTCAATAAAGAAGTGTGAAGGAAGCTGTTGAGGTTCATGGGTAATGGGGTGACTTCCCATGAGGGGCCGCAAAGGACAGTGGCCTTATCTCGCTTGGAGGGGAGATCCTCCTGGTTTTACTCCAGTTTTGGCAGGTTCCTCTTACAACGGGGAGAACAGGGACCCGCCCCTGTGCCCTCCAGAAAGGCCAGGCTCCACATGAATTGCCATGGGCCTCTGGGGATTTCTTGGCAGTCAGGGCCTGCTCCTAATTCCTCTTCTGGAGCCTGAGGATTCCCTCCACTGCTTACTTAGAACCTGGATTTTCTCTGGAGCCTCCTCAATGGAATCAGGTTTTGTCTCCAGTGGAGACGTGCAAGTCTTCTTTCCTCCCAAGCTGTAGCTGCAGGGTCAGGCTTCCCGTCGAGGTAATACAGGGCTCTGGGGCTTCCCCTCGTGGCTTTCCCAAAGGGTTGAAACACGTGCCACCGTGGTGGGAGCCAATCTTTGTGGTGACATTCGAGAAGATGCAGGGCCACCAGGTCCCTCTGGAATGGACAGAGACATCTGGGGTCTCGTGGAACAGGGGGCTGAACCCCTGAATTTCTCTGGACACTCCTGTGGAGAGCACTTCCTCTTGAGATGCGATGGGATGGTTGGGAACCCATCCCTGAAGAAGCCGGGAAAGGAAGCCTGATTTCGTGTGAAGCAGGTGGAAGCAGGGTTCCTCTTTAGTTGTGGGGGGACCCTGGATATTCCTTTTGAGTGGAGACGTGTATGTCGGGCTATTCTTGAGTCACTGCAAGAGTGTGAAGGAACCCGTCGAGGTTCATGAGAGAGGGGGTGACTTCCCATGAGGTGCCGCAGAGGACAAGGGCCTCATCTTGCTTGGAGGTGAGATACTCCTGGTTTTTCTCGAGTTGCGGCAGGTTCCACTCGAGTTACAACGTGGACACCAAGGACACGTCCCTGAGGCCTCCGAAAAGGCCATGCTCCAAGCGAGTTGCCAGGGTCTTCTGGGGATTCCTTGGCAGTCTATTCCGGCTCCTAAGTCCTCGTCTGGCAACTGAGGATTCGTCTCCACTGCAGACGTGGACCGTGCAGTACCTCTGGAGGCTCCCCACTGGAGTCAGGTCTCATCTTGAGTGGAGACGTGCACCTCCGCTTTCTTCCCGAACTGTACCTGCAGGGTCAGGCTTCCTGTCGAGGTGACACAGGGGTCAGGGGCTTCCATTAGAGGCTTTCCCACAGGGATGAAACACGTGCCACCATGGTGGGAACCAATCTTTGTGGTACAGTCGATATGGTGTAGGGCCACCAGATTCCTCTGGAATGGACAGAGACATCTGGGGGTATCATGGATCACGTGACTCGACCACCAGAGTTACTCTGGACATTCCTGTGGATAGTGCCCTCACTTGACATGCAGTGGGACCATCGGGAACCCTTCCCCGATGAGGCCGGGGTAGGACGCCTGATCTCGAGCTGAGCAGGTGGACACGGGTCCTCTTGAGTTGTGACGGGACCCTTGGTGTTCCTCTCGCATGAATACCTGCATGGAGGCATATTCTTGAGTCACTGCAAGCGTGTGAAAGAACCCGTCGAGGTTCATGAGGTATGGGGTGACTTCCCGCGAGGGGTTCCACAGGAAAAAGTCCTCATCTCGCCTGGAGGGAAAATCCTCCTGGTTTTTCTCGAGTTATTGCAGGTTATATTGAACTTATGATGGGGACACCAGGGACCCGCTCCTGTGCCCTCCAGAAAGACCAGGTTCCACGCAAGTTGCCAGGGTCCTCTGGGGATTCCTTGGCAGTCGCTTCTGGTTTGTAAGTCCTCATCTCACCCCTGAGCATTCCTGTCCACTGCAGACGTGGACCGTGGGGTTCCTCTGGAGGTTTCCCAGGGGAGTCAGGTCTCCTCTTGAGTGGAGACATGCACGTCTGCTTTCCTCCTGAGCTGTAGCTGCAGGGTCAGACTTCCCGTAAAGGTGACACAGGGGTCTGGTGCTTCCATTAGAGGCTTTCCCACAGGGATGAAACACGTTCCAACGTGGTGGGAGCCAATCCTTGGGGTGACTGTCGAGGCGGTGCAGGGCCACCAGGTTCCGATGGAGTGGACAGAGACATCTGGGGGTCTTGTGGAGCATGTGGCACGACCCCCTGAGTTACTCTGGACACTCGTTTGGAGAGCACCTCCTTTGAGATGCGATGGGACGGTAGGGAAACCATCCCTGAAGAAGCAGGGAAAGAAAGCCTGATTTGGTGCATAGCAGGGGGACACGGGGTTCCTCTTGAGTTGTGGGGGTTCCCTCGATGTTCCTCTTGAGTGGAGGCGTGTATGTCGGGCTATTCTTGAGTCACTGCAATGGTGTGAAGGAACCCGTTGAGGTTCATGAGCGATGGGGTGACTTCCCGTGAGGTGCCACAGAGGACAAGGGCCTCATCTCTCTTGGAGGGCAGATCCTCCTGGTTATTCTCAAGTTGTGGCAGGTTCCTCTCGAGTTATGACGTGGACTCCAGGGACCCACCCCTGAAGCCTTCGGAAAGGCCAGGCTCCAAGCGAATTGCCAGGGGCTTCTGGGGATTCCTTGGCAGTCGTTTCCGGCCCCTAAGTCCTCGTCGGGCACCTGAGGATTCCTCTCCACTGAAGACGTGCACCGTGGGGTTCCTCTGGAGGCTTCCCAGGGGGGGTCAGGTCTCATTTTTAGTTTAGATGTGCACCTCTGCTTTCCTCCCGAGCTGTAGTTGCAGGGTCAGGCTTCCCGTTCAGGTGACACAGGTGTCTGGGGCTTCCCTTCGATGCTTTCCACAGGGTTGAAACACGTGCCACCATGGTGGGAGCCAATCCTCGGGGTGACAGTTGAGGCAGCTCATGGCCACGAGGTTCTGATGGAGTTGACAGACACAACTGGGGGTCTCGTGGCACTGGTGGAGGGACTCCAGTTGTTTCTCTGGACACTCCTGTAGAGAGCCCCTCCTCTTCATATGCGACAGGACTGGCGGGAATCCTTCCTTGGCGAATCCGTGAAAGGAATACTGGTCTCGAATGGAGCAGGGGGACACGGGGCTCCTATTGAGTTGTGGTGGGAACCTCGGTGTTCCTCTCGAGTGGAGACATGTATGTCAGGCTATTCTTGAGTCACTGCAAGGGTGTGAAGGAACCCGTCATGGTTCATGAGGGATGGGGTGACTTCCCATGATGTGTCGCAGAGGACAAGGGCCTCATCTCGCTTGGAGGGGAGATCCTCATGGTTTTGCTCTGGTTGTGGCAGGTTCCTCTCGACTTAAGATGTGGACCCAGGGGACCAGTCCCTGAGGCCTCCAGAAAAGCCAGGCTTCAAACGAGTTGCCAGCGGCCTCTGGGGATACCTTGGCAGTTGGTTCCGGCTCCTAAGTCCTCGTCTGGCTCCTGAGGATTCTTCTCCACTGCAGATGTGGAGAGTGGGATTCCTCTCGATGGTCCCCAGGGGAATCATGTCTCTTCTTCAGTGGAGACGTGTACCTCTGCTTTCTCCCCGAGCTGTAGCTGCAGCCTCAGGCTTCACGTCAAGGTGAAAAAGGGGTCTGGGGCTTCCCCTCGAGGCTTTCCTCAGAGTTGAAACACGTGCCAACATGGTGGAATCCAATCTATGGGGTGACAGTCGAGGCGGTGCAGGGCCACCAGGTTCCAGTGGGGTGGACAGAGACATTTGGTGGTCTCGTGGAACAGGTGGCGTGATGCCCGGAGTTCCTCTGGACACTGATGTGGAGAGCACTTCCTCTTGAGATGCAATGAGACGGTCGATAATTCATCCCTGAAGAAACAGGGAAATGAAGCCTGATTTCGTGTGGAGCTGGGGACAGGGGGCTCCTCTTGAGTTGTGGGGGGACCCTAGATGTTCCTCTTGAGTGGAGACGTGTATGTTGGGCTATTCTTGAGTCACTGCAAGGGTGTGAAGGAACCCATTGAGGTTCATGAGGAATGCGGTGACTTCCTGTGAGGTGCCGCATAGGACAAGGGCCTCATCTCGCTTGGAGTGGAGATCCTCCTGGTTTTTCTCGAGTTGGGGCAAGTTCCTCTAGATTTACGATGTGGACCCCAGGGACCCGCCTCTAAGGCCTCCGGAAAGGTCAGGCACCAAGCGAGTTTCCACGGTCCTCTGAGGATTTCTTCACAGTCAGTTCCGGCGCCTAAGTCCTCGTCTGGCACCTGAGGATTCCTCTCCACTGCAGACGTGGACCATAGTGTTCCTTTGGAGGCTCCCCAGGGGAGTCAGGTCTCTTCTTGAGTGGAGACTGGCACCTCCACTTTCCTCCCAATCTGTAGCTGCAGGGTCAGCCTTCCCGTCGAGGTGACACAGGGTTCTGGGGCTTGCCCTCGAGGCTTTCCCACAGGGTTGAAACACGTGCCAACGTGGTGGGAGCCAATCCTTGGGGTGAGTGTCGAGGCGGCGCAGGGCCACCAGGTTCCGATGGAGTGGACAGAGACATCTGGGGATCTCGTGGAACAGGTGGTGTGACCCCCGGAGTTCCTTTGGACACTCCTGTGGAGAGCATCTCCTCTTGAGATGCGATGGGACGGTCGGGAAACCATCCCTGAAGAAGCAGGGAAAGAAAGCCCCCGTGCAGAGCAGGGGGACACGGGTTTCCTCTTGAGTTGTGGGGGGAGCCTCGATGTTCCTCTTGAGTGGAGACGTGTATGTTGCGCTATTCTAGAGTCACTGCAAGGGTGTGGGTATTTCGAGGTTGATGAGGGATGGGGTGACTTCCTGTGGAGTGCCGAAGAGGACAAGGTCCTCATCACGCTTGGAGGGGAGATCCTCCTGGTTTTGTTGTGGCAGGTTCTTCTCAAGTTATGACGTGGACCCCAGGGACCCGCCCCTGAGGCCTGTGGAAATGCCAGGCTCCACGCGAGTTGCCAGGGGCCTCTGGGGACTCCTTGGCAGTCGGTTCTGGCTCCTAAATACTCATCTGTCACCTCAGGATTCCTCTCCACTGCAGACGTGGACCGTGGGATTCCCCTGGATGCTCCCCAGGGGAGTCAGGTCGCTTCTTGACTGTCTAGGTGGCTCAGGGCCACCAGGTTCAGATGGAGTGTACAGAGACATCTGGGGGTCTCATGGATTAGGTGGCACAACCCCAGGATTTCCTCTGGACACTCCTGTGGAGAGTGTCTCCTCTTGATATGCGACAGGGCGACACGGACCTCCTCTTGAATTGTGGTGGGAACCTCGGTGTCCGCTCGAGTGGAGAAGTGAATTTTGGAATATTCTTGAGTAAGTGCAAGGGTGTGAAGGAACCCGTCGAGGTTCATGAGGCATGTGTTGACTTCCCGTGAAGTTCAGTAGAGGACAAGGTCCTCATTTCACCTGGAGGGGAGATCCTCCTGGTTTTTCTCGAGTTGTGGCAGGTTTCTCTCGACTTAGGTTGGGGACACCAGGGACCCGCCCCTGTGCCCTCTGGAAAGACTAGGCTCCACGCGAGTTGCCAGGGTCCTCTGGCGATTTCTTGGCAGTCGGGGCCTGCTCCTAAGTCCTCGTCTGGAGTCTGAGGATTCCCTCTACTGCTTACTTGGAACGTGGGGTTTCTCCGGAGGCTCCCCAGTGGAGTCAGGTCTCCTCTCCAGTGGAGACATGCACGTCCGCTTTCCTCCCAAGCTGTAGCCACAGGGTCAGGCTTCCGGCGGGGTTGACACAAGGGTCTAGGACTTCCCCTCGAGGCTTTCCCACAGGGTTGAAACACGTGCTATCGTGGTGGGAGCCAATCTTTTGGGTGACAGTCGAGGCGGTGCAGGGACACCAGGTTCCTCTGGAATGGACAGAGATATCTGGGGGTATCGTGGATCACGTGGCTCAACCCCCGGAGTTCCTCTGGACTTTCCTGTGGCAAGCGCCTCCTCTTGACATGCGACGGGACCGTCTGGAAACCTTCCCCAATGAAGCCGGGAATGGAAGCCTGATCTCAAGCCGAATAGAGGGACAGGGGGGTCCTCTTAAGTTTTGGCGGGACACTCGGTGTTCCTCTTGCGTGGAGACCTGCATTTCAGGATATGCTTAAGTCATTGCAAGTGTGTGAAGGAACCCGTTGAGGTTCATGAGGGATGGTTGACTTCCCGTGAGGTGCTGCAGAGGAAAAAGGCCTCATCTCTCCCTGATGGGAGATCCTCCTGGGTTTTCTTGCGTTACGGCAGTTTCCTCTCGACTTACGACGGGGACCCCAGGGACCTGCTCCTGGGCCCTCGGGAAAGGCCAGGCACCACTCGAGTTTCCAGGGGCCTCTGGGGATTCCTTGGCAGTTGGTTCCGGCTCCTAAGTCCAACTCTGACACCTGAGGATTCGTCTCCATAGCAGACGTGGACCGTACGGTCCCTCTGGAAGCTCCCAAGGCGGATCAGGTCTGGTCTCGTGTGGAGACGTACACCTCTGTTTTCCTCCCGAACTGTAGCTGCAGGGTCAGTCTTCCTGTCGAGGTGACACAGTGGTCCATGGGCTTCCCCTTCAGGCTTTCCCACAGGGTTGAAACACGTGACACCGGGGTGTGAGAGAATGTTTAGGGTGACTGTCGAGGCGGCTCAGGGCCACCAGGTTCAGATGGAGTGGACAGAGACATCTGGGATTCTCGTGGAACAGGTGTTGCGACCCCCGGATTTCCTCTGGACACTCCTGTGGAGAGCACCTCCTCTTGAGATGCGATGGGATGGTCGGGAATCCATCCCTGAGCAAGCAGCGAAAGGAAACCTGATTTTGCGTGGAGCAGGGGACATGGGGTTCCTCTTAAGTTATGGGGGGACCCTCGGTGTTTCCCTCAATTGGAGACGTGTATGTCGGGCTACTCTTGAGTCACTGCAAGGGTGTGAAGTAACCTGTCGAGGTTCATTAGAGATGGGGTGACTTCCCGTGAGGTGCCGAAGAGGAACATGGACTCATTTTGCTTGGAGTGGATATCCTAATGGTTGTTCTTGAGTTGTTGCATGTTCCTCTCGAGTTATTACTTAGACCCCAGGGACCCGCCCCTGAGGCCTCCAGAAAGTCCAGGCTCCATGCGAGTTGCCAGGGGCCTCTGGGGATTCCTTGGCAGTCGGTTTTGGCTCCTAAGTCCTCGTATGACACCTGAGGATTTAGCTTCCCTGCAGACGTGGACCGTGGGGTTCCTCTGGAGATTCCCCAGTGGAGTCAGGTCTCGTCTTGAGGGGAGACCTGCACTTCCACTTTCCTACCGAGCTGTAGCTGCAGGCTCATACTTCCGGTCGAGGTGACACAGTGGTCTGAGGCTTCCACTCGAGGCTTTCAAACACGGTTGAAACACCTGCCAACGTGGTGGGAGCCAAACCTCGGTGTGACAGTCGAGGCAGCTCAGGGCCACCAGGTTACGCTGGAGTGGACAGAGACATCTGGGTGTCTCATGGAACAGGTGGCCCAACCCCTGGTGTTCATCTGGACACTCCTGTGGAGAGTACCTCCTCTTGAGATGCGATGGGACAGTCGGGAATCCATCCCTGAAGAAGCAGGGAAAGGAAGCCTGATTTCGTGCAGAGCAGGGTGACACAGTGTTCCTCGTGAGATGTGGGTGGACCCTCAATGTTCCTCTTGAGTGGAGACGTGTATGTCGGACTATTCTTGAGTCACTGCAAGGGTGTGAAGGAACCCGTCGAGGTTCATGAGGGATGGGGTGACTTCCCGTGAGGTGCTGCAGAGGACAAGGGCCTCATTTCTCTTGGAGGGTAGATCCTCATGTTTTTTCTTGAGTTACGGCAGGTTCCTCTCAAGTTACGACCTGGAGCCCAGGGAACCACCCGAGATGCCTCCGGAAAGGCCAGGCTCCACGTGAGTTGCCGGTGGTCTCTGGGGATTTCTTGGCATTTGAGGCCTGCTCCTAAGTCCTCGCCTGGAGCCTGAGGATTCCCTCCACTGCTTACTTGGACCGTGGGGTTTCTCTGGAAGCTCCCCAATGGAGTCAGATCTCGTCTCCAGTGGAGACGTGCACATCGGCTTTCCTCCTCAGCTGTAGCCATAGGGTCAGGCTTTCCGTTGAGGTGACACAGGGGTCTGGGGCTTCCCTTCGAGGCTTCCCCACAGGGTTGAAACATATGCCACCGTGGTGGGAGCCAATCATCAGGGTGACTGTCGAGGCGGTGCAGGGCTACCAGGTTCCTCTGAAATGGACAGAGACATCTGGGCTTATCAGGGATCTCGTGACTCGACCCCTGGAATTCATCCTGACATTCCTGTGGCAAGCGGCTCCTCTTGACATGCGACGGGACCTTCGGGAACCCTTCCCTGATGAAGCTGGGAAAGGAAGCCTGATTTTGAGCTGAGCAAGGGGACACGGGAGTCCTCTTGAGTTGTGGCGGGCCCCTCGGTGTTCCTCTCGCGTGGTGACCTGTATGTCGGGATATCCTTGAGTCGCTGCAAGGGTGTGAAGGAACCCGTTGAGGTTCATGAGGGATGGGGTGACTTCCCACGAGGTGCTGCATAGGAAAAGACCTCATCTCACTTCTGGAGGGAGATCCTCCTGGTTTTTCTCGAGTTACAGCAAGTTCCTCTCGACTTACGATGGGGACGCCAGGGTCCCACTCCTGGCCCTCCGGAAAGGCCAGGCTCCACGCGAGTTGCCAGGGGTATCTGGAGATTCCTTGGCAGTCGGTTTTGGATCCTAAGTCCTCATGTGACACCTGAGGTTTCCTCTCCCATAACGACGTGGACCGTGGTATTCCTCTGGAGGTTCCCCAGTGTAGTCAGGTCTCATCTTGAGTGGAGCCCTGCACCTCCGCTTTCCTCTCGAGCTGTAGCTGCAGGGTAAGTCTTCCCGTCGAGGTGACAGGGGTCTAGGGCTTCCTTTCGAGGCTTTCCCACAGGGGTGAAACACGTGCCAATGTGGTGGGAGCCAATCCTCGGGGTGACAGTTGAGGAAGCACAGGGCCACCATATTCTGATGAAGTGGACAGAGACATCTTGGGGTCTCCTGGAACAGGTGGCGTGACCCCTGGAGTTCTTCTGGACACTCCTGTGGAGAGAACCTCCTCTTGATATGCCACAGGACTGGCGGGAATCCATCCCTGACGAATCAGTGAAAGGAACTCTGATCTCGAACGGAGCAAGGTGACACACGTTTCCTCTTGAGTTGTGGGGGGAACCTCTGCGTTACTCTAGAGGTGAGACCTGAATGTTGAGATATCATGTAGTCACTGCAAGGGTGTGAAGGAACCCGTCGAGGTTCGTGAGGGATGGAGTGACTTCCCGTGAGGTGCCGCAGAGGACAAGTGCCTCATTTCGCCTGGAGGGGAGATCCTCCTGGTTTTTCTTGAGTTGTGGCAGGTTTCTCTCGACTTACAACAGGGACTCCAGGGACCAACCCCTGTGCCCTCCAGAAAGGCCATGCCCCACGCGAGTTGCCAGGGGCCTCTGAGGATTCCTTGGCAGTCGGGGCCTGCTCCTAAGTCCTCGTCTTGAGACTGAGGATTCCCTCCACTGCTTACTTGGACCATGATGTTTCTCTGGGAGCACCCCAATGGAAACAGGTCTCATCTCCAGTGGAGACGTGCACATCCGCTTTCCTCTCGACCTTTAGCCAAAAAGTAAGGCTTCCTGTCGAGGTGACACTGGGGTCTGGGGTTCCCCTCGAGGCTTTCCCATAGTGTTGAAACACGTGCCACCGTTGTGGGAGCCAATCTTCGGCATGACAGTCGAGGCCATGCAAAGACACCAGGTTCCTCTGGAATGGACAGAGTCATTTCGGGGTATCGTGGATCAAATGGCTCGACCCCCTGGAGTTCCTCTGGACATTACTTTGGCAAGGGCCTTCACTTGACATGTGACGGGATCGACGTGAACCCTTACCCGTCGATATCGGGAAAGGAAGCCTCATCTCGAGCTGAGCGGGGGGACTCGGGGGTCCTCTTGAGTTTTGGGGGGACCCTCGATCCCCAGAGTTCCTCTGGACACTCCTGTGGAGAGCATCTCCTCTTGAGATGCGACGGGACAGTCAAGAACCCAGACGTGAAGAAGCAGGGAAAGGAAGCCTGATTTTGTGCGGAGCAGGGGGGCACGGGTTTCCTTTTAAGTTTTGGGGGGACCCTCGATGCTCCTCTTGAGTGGAGACGTGTATGTAGGGCTATTCTTGAGTCACTGCAAGGGTGTGAAGGAACCCGTCGAGGTTCATGAGGGATGGAGTGACTTCCTGTGACGTGCCGCAGAGGACAAGTGCCTCATTTCGCCTGGAGGGGAGATCCTCCTGGTTTTTCTTGAGTTGTGGCAGGTTTCTCTCGACTTACAACAGGGACTCCAGGGACCAACCCCTGTGCCCTCCAGAAAGGCCATGCCCCACGCGAGTTGCCAGGGGCCTCTGAGGATTCCTTGGCAGTCGGGGCCTGCTCCTAAGTCCTCGTCTTGAGACTGAGGATTCCCTCCACTGCTTACTTGGACCATGATGTTTCTCTGGGAGCACCCCAATGGAAACAGGTCTCATCTCCAGTGGAGACGTGCACATCCGCTTTCCTCTCGACCTTTAGCCAAAAAGTAAGGCTTCCTGTCGAGGTGACACTGGGGTCTGGGGTTCCCCTCGAGGCTTTCCCATAGTGTTGAAACACGTGCCACCGTTGTGGGAGCCAATCTTCGGCATGACAGTCGAGGCCATGCAAAGACACCAGGTTCCTCTGGAATGGACAGAGTCATTTCGGGGTATCGTGGATCAAATGGCTCGACCCCCTGGAGTTCCTCTGGACATTACTTTGGCAAGGGCCTTCACTTGACATGTGACGGGATCGACGTGAACCCTTACCCGTCGATATCGGGAAAGGAAGCCTCATCTCGAGCTGAGCGGGGGGACTCGGGGGTCCTCTTGAGTTTTGGGGGGACCCTCGATCCCCAGAGTTCCTCTGGACACTCCTGTGGAGAGCATCTCCTCTTGAGATGCGACGGGACAGTCAAGAACCCAGACGTGAAGAAGCAGGGAAAGGAAGCCTGATTTTGTGCGGAGCAGGGGGGCACGGGTTTCCTTTTAAGTTTTGGGGGGACCCTCGATGCTCCTCTTGAGTGGAGACGTGTATGTAGGGCTATTCTTGAGTCACTGCAAGGGTGTGAAGGAACCCATCGAGGTTCATGAGGGATGGCGTGACTTCCTGTGAGGTGAAGTGCAGAGGAGAAGTGCCTCATCTCGCTTGGAGGGGATATCCTCCTGGTTTTTATCGAGTTGCGTCAGGTTCCTCTCGAGTTACGACATGGACCCCAGGGATCCATCCCTGAGGCGTCCGGAAAGGCCTGGCTCCAAGTGAGTTGCCAGGGGCCTCTGGGGATTCCTTGGCAGTCGGTTCCGGCTTCTAAGTCCTCATCTGGCACCTGAGGATTCCCCTCCAATGCAGACGTGGACCTTGGTGGTCCTCTGGCCGCTCCCCAGGGGAGTCAGATCTCTTATGTGGAGACCTGCACCTCCGCTATTCTCCCGAGCTGTAGCTGCAGGTCAGGCTTCCCGTCGAGGTGACACAGGGGTCTATGGGCTTCCCCTCGATGCTTTCCCAGAGTTGAAACACGTGCCACCGTGGTGGAAGCCATCTTCGGGGTGACTGTCGAGGCGTCTCAGGGTGACCAGGTTTCAATGGAGTGGACAGAGACATCTAGGGGTCTCGTGGTACAGATTACCCCACCCCCGATGTTCCCCTGGACACTCCTGTGGAGAGCGCCTCCTCTTGATATGCCACAGGACTTGCGGAAATCCTGCCCTGACGAATCAGTGAAAGAAACCCTGGTCTCGAACAGAGCAGGGGAACACGGGGCTCCTCTTGAGTTGTGGTGNGCCCCGAGCCGAGGTCTGACCTCTTGCCACGGTCACACTGTGAAGAGATCCTGGATGTGTGTCGCAGTGAACATCTGCGGACATCTGTGCTGTGTTCCAGGGGCGCCTTGCCTTAAATTCCGGGATGTGTGCCACGGTTGCCCTTCACTGAGATTCGGGATGTGTGCCACGGTCACCCTGCATCGAAGTCCGGCCTGTGTGCTGCAGTGGCCCTGTGCCGAAGTCCGGGCTGTATTCCATGGTCGGATATTGACGAGTTCCATGCTATGTGCCTCGGTCGCCCTTCACTGAGGTTCGGGTTGTGTGCTGTGGTAGCCCTATGCCAAGTTCCAGGCTGTGTGCCGTGGTCGCCTTCTGTCGAGGTCTGTGCTATGTGCGAGGGTTTCCCTGCATTGAGCTCAGGGATGTGTGCTGCGGTCTCCCTTCACTGAGTTATGGGCTGTGTGCTGCGGTCACCTTTCACTGAGATTCAGCCTGTTTTAAGCGGTCGCCCTGCCCGATGTCCTTGATGTGTGCTGCGGTCGCCCTTTGCCTCGGTCCAGCCTGTGTCCCGCTGTCACTCTGTGCCGAAATCCGGGCTGTGTTCCACAGTCGGCTAGAAACGAGTTACTGGCTGTGTGCCGTAGTTGCCTTTCACTGTGTTTTGGGCTGTGGGCCATGGTCACCCTTTTCCAAGGTCCAGGCTGTGTGCTGTGGTCGCCTTGCGATGAGGTCTGGCCTGTTTGCCATGGTCGCCCTGCGCCCAGGTCCAGGCTGTGTTCCGTTGTCAGCTAGTGACGAGTTACGGGCTCTGTGCTGCGGGCTCCCTGTACAGATTTCTGGGCTGTGTTGTGCGGTAACCCTGCACCGAGGTCCGGGCTGTGTTCCGTGGTTGGCTTGTGATGTATTCTGGGATGTGTTCTGCAGTCACCCTTCATTGATGTTCGGGCTGTGGGCTACGGTCACCCTGCACCGAGGTCTCGGCTGTGTGCTGCAGTTGCCCAGTGCAGAGGTCCGGGCTGTGTTCCACGGTTAGCTAGAGACGAGTTCCAAGCTCTGTGCCATGGTGGCCCTGCACAGATTTTTGGGCTGTGTGCCGCGGTCGCACTTCACTGAAGTTCGGGCTGTGTGCCGCAGTCGCCCTGAGCCGAGGTCCATGCTGTTGCCACGGTCACCCTGGGCCGAGATCCGGCCTGTGTGCCACGGTCACCCTGTGCCGATGTCTGGGCTGTGTTCTGCCGTTGGCTGGAAACGAGTTCCGTCCTGTTTGCCATACTCGCACTGCGCCAAGATCCGGGCTGTGATCCGCGGTCGGCTAGCGACAAGATCTGAGCTCTGTACCACGGTCGCCCTGCACAGATTTCCGGGCTGTGTGCCGCCATCTCCCTTCACTGAGGTTCGGGCTGTGTCCCACTGTCGTGTTGTGCCGAGGCCTTGTCTGTGTGCCACGGTAGCCTTGAACCGAGTTCCGGGTTGTGTGCCGTGGTAGCCTTGTGCCGAAGTCTGGGCTGTTTGCAGCAGTTGCCCTGCGCCAATGTCCGGTCTGTGTACCATGGTCGCCATCTTCTGAGGTCCCTGCTGTGTGCCAGGATCACCCTGCACCTAGGTCCGTGCTCTGTGCCTCGGTCACTCTTCATTGTGGTTCAGGCTGTGTGCCGCAGTCGCCCTGCGACAAGTGAAGGCTGTGATCCACCCTCGGCTTGTGATGAGTTGCGGGATCTGTGCCTCGTTCCCTCTGTGCCAAGGTCCGGGCTGTGTGCGACAGTCGCCCTGTTCTGAGGCCCAGGCTGTGTGCCGAGGTAGCCTTCAGCAGAGGTCCGGGCTGTGTGCTACCTTCGCCCTGTTCCGAGGTCCGGGCTGTGTGCCGCGGTCACCCTTAGCGGAGGTCCGGGCTGTGTGCCTGGCTCGCCCTGTGACAAGTTCCGGCCTGTTTGCCATATTCACCCTGTGCCGAGGTCCGTGCTGTGTTCCGCGGTTGGCTGGCGACGATTTCCAAGCTGTGCGCCACAGTTGCCCTTCACTGAATTTCGGGCTGTGTGCCGCCGTCACCCTGCGCCGTTGTCCGGGTTGGGTGCCGCAGTCGCCCAGCACCATGATATGGCCTGTGTGCTGTGGTCGCCCTGTGCTGTTGTATGGCCTGTCAGCCGCGGTCGCCCTGTGCAGTGGTCCGGGCTGTGTTCAGGGTTGGATAGCGATGTGTTCTGAGCACTGTGCCATGGTTGTCCTTCACAGATTTCTGGGCTGTGTGCCACAGTCGCCCATCACTGAGGTTTGGGCTGTGTGCCGCTGTCGCCCTGCACTGAGGTCTGGGCTGTGTGCCGCGGTCACACTGCGACGAGATCCTGGATGTGTTCCACAGTGAACATCTGCCGACATCTGTGCTGTGTTCCAGGGGTGCCTTGCCTTAAGGTCCGGGATGTGTGCCACCGTTGCACTTCACTGAGGTTTGGGATGTGTGCCAGGGTCGCCCTGCATTGATGTCCGGCCTGTGTGCTGCGGTCGCCCTGCGCCGAAGTCCGGGCTGTGTTCCGTGGTCGGATAGTGACGAGTTCCATGCTGTGTGCCTCGGTCACTCTTCACTGAGGTTTGGGCTGCGTGCAGTGGTTGCCTTTGGTCGAGGTCCTTGCTGTGTGCCAGGGTTGCCCTGCATCGAGGTCCAGGATGTGTGATGCTGTCTCCCTTCACTGATTTTCGGGCTGTGTGCCACGGTCAGCCTTCACTGAGGTTCAGGCTGTTTTCAGCGGTCTCCCTGCTCGATGTCCTTGATGTGTGCCCCGCTTGCCCTCTGTCTTGGTCCAGCCTATGTTCCGCTGTCACCCTGTGCTGAAAACCGGGCTGTGTTCTGCAGTCGGTTAAAAACGAGTTACTGGATGTGTGCCACAGTCATCCTTCACTGTGTTTCGGGCAGTGTGCTATGGTCGCCCTTCGTCAAGGTCCGGGCTGTGTGCTGAGGTCGCCCTGCGACAAGGTCCGTCCTGTTTCCTGTGGTCGCCTTGCGCCAAGGTCCGGGCTGTGTTCCGTGGTTGGCTAGTGACAAGTTACGGGCTCTGTGCTGCAGGCTCCCTGTACAGATTTCTGGGCTGTGTTCTGCGGTCACCCTGCACTGAGGTCCGGGCTGTGTTCTGTGGTTGGCTGGCAATGATTTCCGGGATGTGTTCTGAGGTCGCCCTTCACTGAGGTTCAGGCTGTGTTCCGTGGTCACCCTGTGCCGAGGTCCGACCTGTGTCCCGCGGACGCCCTGTGCCGAGGTCCGTGCTGTGTTCCGTGGTTGGCTAGCGACGAGTTCTGAGCTCTGTGCCACAATCGCCCTGCACAGATTTCCGGGCTGTGTGCCGTGGTCAGCCTTCACTGAGGTTCAGGCTGTCTGCCGTGGGCAACCTGTGCCGAGGTCCAGGCTGTGTGCTGCAGTAGCCTTGCTCCAAGGTCTCGGCTGTGTTTCACAGTCACCCTGCGCTGATGTCTGGGCTGTGTGCTGCCATCGCCATCTCCTGAGATCCATGATGTGTTCCAGGGTCGCCTTGTGACAAGGGCCATGCTGTGTGCCTCGGTCGCTCTTCACTGTGGTTCGGGCTGTGTGCTGTGGTCACCCTGAGCCGTGGTTAGGGCTCTTGCCCTTGTCGACCTGAGCCAAATTTTGGCCTGTGTTCCACAGTCGCCCTGCCCCGACGTCCATCCTGTGTGCCACAGTCGCATTGAGCCGAGGTCCGGCCTGTGTGCTGCTGTTGCCCTGCCCTGAGGTTCGGCATGTGTGCCCCCTCACCCTGCTCCAAGATCCGAGCTGTGTTCCACAGTCGGCTGGCGACGAGTTCGGGAATGTGTGCCGTAGTCGCCCTTCTGTGAGGTTCGCGCTGTGTTCTGCGGTTGGCTAGTGACGAGATCCGAGCTCTGTGCCACGGTTGCCCTGCACAGATTTCTGAGCTGTGTGACGCGTTCACCCTTCACCAATGTCCGGGTTGTGTGCCACAGTCACACTGCACCGAGGTGTGGGCTGTGTTCTGCGGTCGGCTAGCAACGAGTTCCAGGCTCTGTGCCACCGTCACTCTGCACCGAGATCTGGGCTGTGTAATGCGATCGCCATGAGCCGAGGTCTGTGCTGTGTGCCAATGTCGACCTGCGCCTAGGTCCTGGCTGTGTTCCACAGTTGCCCTGCACCGAGGTCCGTCATGTGTGCCAGTGTCGCACTGCACTGAAGTCTGGGCTGTGTACCACGGTCGCCCTGCTCCACGGACGGTGATGTGTTCCACAGTCACCCTGCACTGAGATCCAGGCTGTGTGCTGCGGTCGCCTTGTACCGAGGCCTGGCCTGTGTTCCGCAGTCACCCCGCGCCGAGGTCCGGGCTGTGTTCCGCGGTTGTCTAGAGACAAGTTCCGAGCTCTGTGCCGCAGTCGCCCTGCACAGATTTCCGGGCTGTGTGTCACCATCGCCATTCACTGTGCTTCGGGCTCTGTGCTGTTGTCACTCTGCACCGAGGTCTGGGCTGTGTGCCGCGGTCACCCCTGGTCAGGGCCAGGCTGTGTGCAGCAATCGCCCTGGGCTGAGGTCCGGGCTGTGTTCCATGGTCGGCTAGTGATGAGGTCCAGGCTCTGTGCCGTGGTCGCACTGCGATGATGTCCTGGGTGTGTGCCGCAGTCGCCATCTTCCGACGTCCATGCTCTTTGCCAGGATCACCTTTCATCGAGGTCTGGGATGTGTGCCTTGCTCGCCCTTCACTGAAGTTCAGAATGTGTTTTGCAGACGCCCTGCGCCGATGTCCAGGATGTGTGCCGCGGTCGACCTGTGTGGATGTCCGGCCTGTGTGCCGAGGTCGCAGTGCGCCGACATCGGGGCAGTGTTCCGTGGTCGGCTAGTGACGAGTTCTGGGCTGTGTGACGCGTTCAGCCTTCACTGAGGTTTGGGCTCTGTGCCGCAGTCGCCCTTCACTTAGGTTCAGGCTGTGTGCCGCGGTCGCCCTGCTCGATGTCCGTGATGTGTGCCATGGTCGCCGTGCACCAAAGTCCGGCCTGTGTCCCGCAGTCACCCTGTGCCGAATACCGGACTGAGTGCACGGTCCCCATTCGCCGAGGTCCAGGATGTGTGCCATGGTCACCCTGCAACGAGGTCTGGGCTGTGTTCAGTGGTTGGCTAGCAATGAGTTCCAGGCTCTGTGCTGTCATGCCTGCACAGATTTCTGGGCTGTGTGCCACGGTCTCCCTTCACTGAGGTTTGGACTTTGTGCCACGGTCCCCCTGTGCCGAGTTCCAGTCTCTGTGCCACGTTAGGCTTGAATCAAGTTCCAGGCTGTGTGCCATGGTAGCCTTGTGCAGAAATACGGGCTGTGTGCTTTGGTCGCCCTTCTCGAGGATTGGGCTGTGTTACACGGTCGCACTGTGCCGAGTTTCGTGGCTGTGTGCCATGTTAGCCTTGCACCGAGGTCCGGGACGTGTGCTGCGGTGCTTTGCACCGAGGTCCAGGCTGTGTGCCGCAGTTGTCCTGTGCCAATGTCCAGTATGTGTGCCACNACGGTCGCACTGTGCCGAGTTTCGTGGCTGTGTGCCATGTTAGCCTTGCACCGAGGTCCGGGACGTGTGCTGCGGTGCTTTGCACCGAGGTCCAGGCTGTGTGCCGCAGTTGTCCTGCGCCAATGTCCAGTATGTGTGCCACAGTCGCCATCTCCCGAGGTCGGTGCTGTGTGCCAGGGTCGCCTTGTGCCGAGGTCCGTGCTGTGTGCCTTCGTTGCTCTTCACTGTCGTTCGGGCTGTGTGCCGCAATTGCCCTGCACTGAGGTCCAGCCTGTGTTCTGCCCTCGGCTTGCAATGAGTTCCAGGATCTGTGCCGTGATCCCTCTGTGCCGAGGTCCGGGCTTTGTGCCACAGTCACCCTGTTCTGAGATCCGGCTGTGTGCCGAGGTAGCCTTCTGCAGAGGTCCGGGCTGTGTGCTGCGGTCGCCCTGTTCCGAGGTCTGGGCTGTGTGCCGCGGTCGCCATCTCCCCAGGTACGGGCTGTGTGCCGCGGTCGCCCTGCGCCCAGGTCCTACCTGTGTTCCGCTCTCGGCTTGCCACCTGTTCTTGGCAATCTCCCACGGTTCCTCTTTGCCAAGATCCGGGCTGTGTGCCGCGGTAGCCTTCTCCAGAGTTCCGGGCTGTGTTCCATGGTCCCCCTGCGCTGAAGTGCAGGCTGTGAGCCGTGGTCGCACTGAGCCGATATCCAGTCTGTGTTCCGCAGATGCCCTGAACTGAGGTCCGGCCTGTGTGCCGTGGTCACCCTGTGCCGAGGTCCGTGCTGTGTGCCACGGTCACCCTGCACCAAGGTTCGGCCTATGTGTCGCTGTCGCCTTGTGCTGATGTCCAGCCTCAGTGTCATGGTCACCCTGCTCCGAGGTCCGGACTGTGTTCGGTGGTGAGCTAGCAACGAGTTCCAGGCTGTGTGACGTGGTTGCCCTTCACTGAGTTTCGTGCTGTGTGCCGCGGTCGCCCTGCGCCGAAGTCCAGGCTGTGTTCCGCGGTCGCCCTGCACCAAAGTCCGGGCTGTGTGCCACCATCACCCTCCACTGAGGTTCAGGCTATGTGCAGTGGTCACCCTGATTGATGTCCTAGATGTGTGCCGCGATCGCCCTGTGCCTCGGTCTGGCCTGGGTTGTGCTATCACC
>SJYV01031638.1:2466-19529 GCA_006410875.1 Neotragus pygmaeus
TCTGTGCAGGGTGACCGGGGTACAGAGCTCGGAACTTGTTGCTAGCCGACCGTGGAACACAGCCCAGAACTCGGCGCAGGGCGACCATGGTTCACAGCCCAGACCTCTGTAGAAGGCTACCGCGGCACACAGCCCGAAACTCAGGGAAGGGCGACCGCGTCACACAACATGGAACTCGTCGTTAGCCGACCAGGTGACACTGTCCGGACCACGGAGCAGTGTGACCGTGGCACTCAGGCTGGACCTCTGCACAGGGTGACAGCGGCACATAGGATGGACCTCGGCGCAGGACAACTGTGGAACACAGGCCGGACATTGGCTTAGGCCGACTGAGGAACAAACCCCGGACCTCAGCACAGGGGAACCGCGGCACACTGCCTGGACCTGTACAGCAGGCTACGGTGGCACACAGCCTGGACCTTGGCAAAGAGAAACCGCGGCAAGGAGCCAGGAACAGGTGGCAAGCAAAGGGTGCAACATAGGCCGGAACTCGGCACAGGGCGACTGCGGCACAGAGGCCAGACCTCGGCGCAGGGCAACTGTGGCACACAGGCTGGAGCTTGGCATAGGGCGATTGTGGAACACAGACCGGATATCAGCTCAGGATGCCCGCTGCACACAGCCAGGAGCACAGCGCAGGGGGACCGCGGCACACAACCCGGACCTCTGGAAAAGTCTATCATGACAAACAGCCCGGATTTTGGCAAAGAGGAACTGTGGCAGAGAGCTGGGAACAGGTCGCAAGCCGAGGGCAGAACACAGGCTGGACCTTGGCACAGGGCGACCATGGCACACAGCCTGGACCTGGGGAGATGGTGACCGTGGAACAGAGCCCGGACCTCGGAACAGGGCCACCGCGGCACACAGCCCGGACCTCTGCAGAAGACTACCTCAGCACACAGCCTGGACCTTGCAACAAGGCGACCGTGGCACACAGCCCGGAACTTGGCACAGAGGGAACGCGGCAGAGAGCCTGGAACTCGTTGCAAGCCAAGGGTAGAATGCAGCCTGGACCTCAGCGCAGGGCGACCGGGGCACACAGCCCGAACCACAGTGAAGAGAGACCGAGGCACACAGCACGGACCTCAGTGCAGGGAGACCTTGGCACACAGCACCGACCTTGGGAGATGGCGATCGTGGCACACAGACTAGACATCAGTGCAGGGCAATTGCGGCACACAACCCGAACCTCAGCACTGTGCGACCGCGGCACATAGCCTGGTTCTCAATGAAGGGCGAATGCAGCACACAGCCCGGTCCTCGGCACAAGGCTACCGCGGGACACAGCCCGGAACTCGGTTCAAGACTACCGTGGCAAAGAGACCAGACCTCGGCACATGTCGACCGTGGCACACAGCCCGAACCTCAGTGAAGGGCGACCGCGGTACACAGCCCAAAAATCTGTGCAGGGCCACGATGGCACAGAGCTTGTAACTCGTTGCTCACCAACCACGGAACACAGCCCGGACCTCCGCACTGGGCGACCGCAGCACACAGACTGGACCTTGGCGCAGGGCGAGAGCGGCACACAGCCCGAACCTCAGTGAAGGGTGACCTCAGAACACAGCCCAGAACTCGTTGCCAGCCAACCGCGGAACACAGCCCGGACCTCGGTGCAGGGCGACCGCAGAACACAGCCCAGAAATCTGTACAGGGAGCCCACGGCACAGAACCCGTAACTCATCACTGGCCAACAACGTAACACAGCCCGGACCTCTGCGCAGGGTGACCACGTCAAACAGGTCGGACATCATTGCAGGGTGACCACGGCACACAGNGGCGACCGCAGAACACAGCCCAGAAATCTGTACAGGGAGCCCACGGCACAGAACCCGTAACTCATCACTGGCCAACAACGTAACACAGCCCGGACCTCTGCGCAGGGTGACCACGTCAAACAGGTCGGACATCATTGCAGGGTGACCACGGCACACAGCCCGGACCTTGGTGAATGGTTACCGTGGTACACTGCCCGAAACACAGTGAAGGGCGACCGCGGCAAACATCCAGTAACTCGTTTCTAGCCAACTGTGGAACACAGCCCAATTTTGGCACAGGGCGACCGCGGAACACAGGCTGGAGCGAGGCACAAGGCAACCGCGGCACACATCAAGGACATAGAGCAGGGTGACCACTGAAAAGAGCCTGAAATTCAGTGAAGGGTGACCGCGGCACACAGCTCGACACTCAGTGAAGGGAGACTGCAGCACACATCCCGGACCTCGATGCAGGGCAACCCTGGCACATAGCACACACCTCAACCAAAGGTGACCGCGGCACACAGCCCGGAACTTGGCGCAGGGCAACCACGGCACAAAGCCCAAGCCTCTGTGAAGGGCCACCGTGGCACACAGCATGGAACTCGTCACTAGCTGACCACGAAACACAGCACGGACTTCGGCACAGGGAGACCGCGACACACAGGCCGGACTTCAATGCAGGGCGACTGTGACACACATCCTGAACCTCATTGAAGGGCTACCGCGGCACACATCCCAGCACTTTAGGCAAGGTGCCCCTGGAACACTGCACGGATGTCAGTAGATGTTCACTGCGGCACACATCCAGGACCTTGTCACAGTGTGATCACGGCACACAGCCCGGACTTCAGCGCAGGGTGAACGTGGCACACAACCCGAACTTCAGTGAAGGGCGACTGTGGCACATAGCCCAAAAATCTGCGCAGGGCAAACATGGCACAGAGCTTGGAACTCGTCGCTAGCCAACCGTGGAACACAGTCGAGAACTCCGCACTTGGTGACCACGACACACAGGCCGGACCTCTGTGTGGGGGGAGCGCGGCACACAGCCCAAACATCAGTGAAGGGCGACTGTGGCACACAGCCCAGAACTCGTCGACAGCCCATCACGGAAAATAGCCCGGACCTTGGCGCAGGGCAACCGTGGCACACACTCCAAACCTCAATGAAGGGCGACTGCAGCACACAGCCCAGAAATCTGTGCCGGGCGACAGCGGCACAGAGCCTGGAACTCGTCGCTAGTCGACTGCGAAACACAGCCCGGACCTCTGGAGCAGGCTACGGCGGAACACAGCCCGGACCTAGGCAAAGAGAAACTGCGGCAAGGAGCCGGGAACAGGTCGCAAGCCGAGGGCAGAATACAGGCCAGAATTTGGTGCAGGGTTATCGCGGCACAGAGGCCGGACCTCAGTGCAGGGCGACTGTGGCACAAAGGCTGGACCTCAGCACAGGGTGACTGTGGAACACAGGCCGGACATCGGCTCAGGACGACCGCTGCACACAGCCCAGAACTCAGCCAAGGGGGACCGCGGTACACAGCCTGGACATCTGGAAAAGGCTACCGTGACACACAGCCTGGACCTTGGCAAAAAGGAACCACGGCACAGAGCCGGAAACAGGTTGCAAGCCGAGGGCAGAACACAGGCCGGACCTTGGCACAGGGTGACCTCGGCACACAGCCTGGACCTGGGTAGATGGCAACCGCAGCACACAGCCCGGACCTCGGAACAGGGCGACCGAGACACACAGCTCGGACCTCTGCAGAAGACTACCTCGGCACATAGCCTGGACCTCGAAAAAGCATGACCATGGCACACAGCCCGGACCTCGGCACAGAGGGAATGTGGCACAGAGCCCAGAACTCGTTGCAAGCCGAGAGCGGAACACAGCCTGGACCTCGGTGCAGGGCGACCGCGGCACACAGCCCGAACCACAGTGAAGAACCACCAAGGCACACAGCACGGACCTCGGTGTAGGGCGACCCTGGCACACAGCACCAACCTCGGGAGATGGCGACCGAGGCACACAGACTAGACATCGGATCAGGGCAAGTGCGACACACAGCCCAGACGTCAGTGCAAGGCTATGACAGCACACAGCCCGAACCTCAGTGAAGTCTGACCGTGGAACACAGCCCGGATATCTGTGCAGGGCGACCTTGGCACAGAGCTCAGAACTCATCGTTAGCCAACTGTGGAACACAGCATGGACCTTGGCACAGGGCGACCGCGGCATAGAGGCCGGACCTTTGAGCAGGGTGACCGCAGAACATAGCCCGAACCTCAGTGAAGGGTGACTGCAGCACACAGCCTAGGCCTTGGTTCAAGGATACAGAGGCACACAGGCCGGACCTTGTTGCAGGGTGACCGTAGCACACAGCATGGACTACAGTGCAGGGGATTGTGGCACTGAGCCGGGACCTCAGGACAGGGCTACCGTGGCACACAGCCCGGAACTTTGCGAAGGGCAACCGTGGCACACTGCCCGAAACACAGTGAAGTTCGACCGCGGCACACAGCCCTGATTGCGACACAGGGTGACCGCAGAACACATCCGGACCGAGGCTCAGGGCGACCGCGGCACACATCGAGGACATCGAGCAGGACGACTGCTGCACACAGCCTGAACTTAAGTGAAGGGTGACTGCGGAACACAGCACAAACTTCAGTGAAGGGCTACCACAGCACACATCCCGGACCTCAACGCAGGTGAAGGGTGAACGTGGCACACAGCCCGAAAGTCAGTGAAGGGCGACCACGTCACACAGCCTGGAACTTGTTACTAGCCGATCAAAGAACATAGTCCGGACTTCTGAGCAGGATGACAGTGACACTCAGGCCGGACCTCAGCGCAGGGCGACAGCAACACATTGGCCGGACCTTGGTGAAGGGTGACCGTGGAATATAGGCCGAACCTTGGTGCAGGGCAACCGTGGTACACAGGCTGGACCTCAGCGCAGGGCCTCTGCGGAACACAGGCCGGACATCGGCTAGGGCGACTGCAGCTCACAGCCCAGACCTCAGCGCAGGGTGACCATGGAACACAGTCCGGACCTCTGGAGAAGGCTCCCGCGGCACACAGCCCATACCTAGGCAAAGAGGAACCACGGCACAGAGCCAGGAACAGGTCGCAAGCCGAGGGCAGAACACAGGCCAGACCTGGGCAAAGGGCGACCGCGGCACACAGCCCGGACCTGAGGAGATGGCAATCATGGCACACAGCCCGGACCTTGGAACAGGGCGACCGTGGCACACAGCCTGGACCTCTGCAGAAGGCTACCTTGGCACACAGCCTGGACCTCGGCACAAGGCTACAAAGGCACACAGCCCGGAACACGGTTCAAGGCTACCAAGGCACACAGGCCGGACCTCGGCCCAGGGCTATCGCGGCAAAAATCGTGGACCTCAATGCAGGGGACCGTGGCACACAGCCCGGACCATGGCACAGGGCGACCACGGACCACAGCCCGAACCTCAGTGAAGGGCGACCGCGGCCCACAGCCCGGAAATCTGTGCAGGGCGACCGTGGCACAGTGCTTGGAACACATCGCTAGCCAACACCGAACACAGCCCAGATCTTGGCACAGGGCGACCGCAGCAAACAGGCCATACCACGGTGCGGGGCGACAGTGGCACACAACCCGGACCTCGATGGAGGGCGACGGTGGCACACAGCCCGAAATTCAGTGAAGGGCGACTGTGGCACACAGCTTGGAAATCGTCGCCAGCCAACCGCGGAACACAACCCGGACCTTGGCGCAGGGCGACCGCAGCACACAGCCCAAACATCGGCACAGAGCTACCGCGGCACACGGCCTGAACCTCTGTTAAGGGCGACAGCAGAACACAGCCTAGAAATCTGTGCAGGGCGACCATGGCACAGAGCATTGAACTCATGGCTAGCCTACCACGGAACACAGTCCGGACTTCAGAGCAGAGTGACCGTGGCACTCAGGTCGGACCTCAGCACAGGGCGACAGTGGCACTTAGGCCCGACCTCGGCGTAGGATGACTGTGGCACACAGGCCGGACAACGGCTCAGGGCAACCGAGGCACACAGCCCAGACCTCAGTGCAGGGGGACCACGGCACACAGCCTGGACCTCTGGAGCAGGCTACCACGACACACAGCCCTGACCTTGGCAAAGAGGAACCGCGGCACAGAGCGAGGAACAGGTCGCAAGCCAAGGGCGGAACACAGGACGAACCTCGGCACAGGGTGACCGCAGCACACATCCCGGACCTGGGGAGATGGCGACCGTGCNTACCACGACACACAGCCCTGACCTTGGCAAAGAGGAACCGCGGCACAGAGCGAGGAACAGGTCGCAAGCCAAGGGCGGAACACAGGACGAACCTCGGCACAGGGTGACCGCAGCACACATCCCGGACCTGGGGAGATGGCGACCGTGCCACAAAGCTCGGACCTCGATGCCAGGCTAATATGGCACACAGGCCGAACCTCGGTGCAGTGTGACCGCGGCACACAGCCCGACCCTCAGTGAAGGGCGACTGCAGCACACAGCCCGGACCTGGCACAAGGCTACCGCGGCACACAGCCCGGAACTCGGTTCAAGGATACCGAGGCACACAGGCCGGACCTCATCGCAGGGTGACCATGGCACACAGCATGGACTTCAGCGCAGGGGATCGTGGTACTAAGGCCGGACATCCGGACAGGGCGACCGCGGCACACAGTCCGGAACTTGGCGAAGGGCGACGGTGGCACACTGCCCGAAACACAGTGAAGGGCGACCGTGGCACACAGCCAGTAACTCATCACTAGCCGACTGTGGAACACAGCCCGGATTTTGGCACAGGGCGACCATGGCACACATCACAGACATCGAGCAGGGCGACCACTGCACACAGCCTGAACATCAGTGAAGGGTGACTGCGGCACACAGTCCGAACCTCAGTGAAGGGCAACCGAACCACACATACCGGACCTCGATGCAGGTGAACGGCAACTGCGGCACACAGCCAGTAACTCATCACTAGCTGACCGCGGAACACAGCTCGGATGTCGGTGCAGGGCGACCGTGGCACACATCCCGAAACTCAGTGAAGGGCAACCACGTCACACAGCCTAGAACTCGTTGCTAGCCGACCGTGGAACACAGTCTGGACCTCGGAGCAGGGTGACTGTGACACTCAGGCCGGACCTCAGCACAGGGCGACCGCAGAACAGAGGCCAGAAATCTGTACAGGGNTCAGCACAGGGCGACCGCAGAACAGAGGCCGGACCTCGGTGCAGGGTGACCGTGGCACACAGGCCGGACCTTGGCGCAGGGCGACCGCAGAACAGAGGCCGGACCTCGGTGCAGGGGGACCATGGAACACAGCCCGGACCTCTGGAGAAGGCTACCATGGCACACAGACTGGACCTTGGCAAAGAGGAACCGCGGCATAGACCCGTGAACAGGTCGCAAGCCGAGGGCGGAACACAGGCCAGACTTGGGCAAAGGGCGACCGTGGCACACAGCCCGGACCTGGGGATATGGCAACTGCAGCACACAGCCCGGACCTCGGAACAGGGCAATGGCACCACACAGCCCGGACCTCTGCAAAAGGCTACCTCGGCACACGGCCCGGACCTCGGCACAAGGCTACCATGGCACACAGCCCGGAACTCGGTTCAAGGCTACCAAGGCCGGACCTCGGCACAGGGCGACCGCGGCACACAGCGTGGACCTCAACGCAGCGCACTGTGGCACATAGCCTGGACCTTGGTGAAGGGCGACCGTGGCACACAGCCTGAACCTCAGAACAGGGTGACTGTGGCACACAGCCCAGACCTCGGCACAGAGGGAATGCGGCACAGAGGCCAGAACTGGTTGCAAGCCGAGGGCCGAACACAGCCTGGATCTCGGCACAGGGCGACCTCGGCACACAGTCCAAAGCACAGTGAAGAGCGACCAAGGCACACAGCACGGACCTCAGCAACAAGCGACCCTTGCACACAGCACCGAACTTGGGAGATGGCGACCGTGGCACACAGACTGGACATCGGCGAAGGGAAACTGTGGCCCACAGCCCGGACCTAGGTGCAAAGCACCGCGGCACACATCCCAGACCTTGGCGCAAGGCTATCATGGCACACAGCCCAAAACTCGGTGCAGTGTGACCATGTAACAAAGCTCAATCCTCAGAGAAGGGCAACCGCAGCCCACAGCCCGGACCTCCGCACAGGGTACCGCGGCACACAGCCCAGACCTTGATGCAGGGCAACCCTGGCACACATCACGGACGTCGACTGAAGGCGACTGCAGAACACAGCCTGGAACTTGGCACAGGGCGACCGCAGCACACAGCCCGAACCTCAGTGAAGGGCAACTGCGGCACACAGCATGGAACTCATCACTAGCCAACCGCGGAACACAGCCCGCATTTCGGCACAGGGTGACCGCAGCAGAGAGGCCAGACTTCAATGCAGGGCAACTGCAGCACACATCCTGAACCTCAGTGAAGGGCAACCGTGGCACACATCCCAGACCTTAAGTCAAGGTGACCATGGAACACAGCACGGATATTGGCAGATGTTCACTGCGGCACACACCCAGGATCTTGTAGCAGTGGGACCGCAGTACACAGGTCGGATCTCGGCTCAGGGCGACCCCGGCATACTACCCGGACCTCGGCGCAGGGCGACTGGGGAACACAGCCTGAACCTCAGTAAAGGGTGACCGCGGCACACAGCCCAGAAATTTGTGCAGGGCGACCGTAGCACAGTGCTCAGAACATATCACTAGCCAACCCCGAACACAGCCCGGACCTCGGCACAGGGCGACCATGGAAAAAAGACCAACCACGGTGCAGGGTGACTGAGGCACACAACCCGAACCTCAGTGCAGGCCGACCGTGGAACACAGCCTGAATATCAGCAAAGGGCTACCGCGGCATACAGCGTGGACTTCAGCGCAGGGGACCGTGGCAAACAGCCTGAAACTCGGTGCAGGCCGACCGCAGGACACAGCCCGAATATCGGCAAAGGGCGACCGCGGCACACAGCATGGACTTAGCACATGGGACCGTGGCACACAGCCCGGACCTTGGGACAGGGCAATCGAAGCACACTGTCCGGACCTTGACGAAGGGCAACCGTGGCACACTGACCAAAACACAGTGAAGGGCGACCACGGCACACAGCCAGTAACTCGTCGCTAGCCGACCGCGGATCACAGCCCGTATATTGGCACAGGGCAACCACAGAACACAAGCTGGACCGAGGCACAGGGCAATCGCGGCACACATCTAGGACATCGAGCAGGGCGACCGCTGCACACAGCCTGAACCTCAGTGAAGGGTGACGGCGGCACACAGTCCGAACTTCAGTGAAGGGCAACCGCAGCACACATCCCAGACCTCAACACAGGGCGACCCTGGCACACCGCATGGACCNCTAGGACATCGAGCAGGGCGACCGCTGCACACAGCCTGAACCTCAGTGAAGGGTGACGGCGGCACACAGTCCGAACTTCAGTGAAGGGCAACCGCAGCACACATCCCAGACCTCAACACAGGGCGACCCTGGCACACCGCATGGACCTCGACCAAAGGCGACCATGGCACACAGCCCGGAACATAGTGCAGGGCGACCACGGCGCACAGCCTGAACCTCAAAGAAAGGTGACCGTGGCACACAGCATGGAACTCGTCACTAGCTGACCGCGGAACACAGCCTGGACTTCGGCGCAGGGTGACTGCGGCACACAGCCCGAATCTCATTGAAGGATGACCACGTCACACAGCCTGGAATTCGTTGCTAGCTTACCGCAGAATACAGTCCGGATCTTGGAGCAGGGTGAAAGTGACACTGAGGCCGGACCTCAGTGCAGGGCGACAGCGAAACATAGGCTGGACCTTGGCGAAGCTTGACCGTGGCACACAGGCCGGACATCAGCGTAGGGTGAAAGCGGCACACAGGCCAGACTTCAGCGCAGGGAGATCATGGAACATAGCCCGGACCTCTGGAGAAGGCTACCGTGGCACACAGCCCGGACCTTGGCAAAGAGGAACCGTGGCAGAGAGCTAAGAACAGGTCGCAAGACGAGGACGGAACACAGGCCGGACATGGGCATAAGGCGACCATGGCACACAGCTCGGAACTNCGGACCTCTGGAGAAGGCTACCGTGGCACACAGCCCGGACCTTGGCAAAGAGGAACCGTGGCAGAGAGCTAAGAACAGGTCGCAAGACGAGGACGGAACACAGGCCGGACATGGGCATAAGGCGACCATGGCACACAGCTCGGAACTTGGGACAGGGCGACTGCAGCTCACAGCCTGGACCTTGGTGAAGGGCGACCATGGCACACTGCCCGAAACACAATGAAGGGCGACCGCGGCACACAGTCAGTAACTTGTCGATAGCCGATCGTGGAACACAGCCCGGATTTCGGCACAGGGCGACCACAGAACAAATCCGGACCGAGGCACAGGGCGACTGTGGCACACATCTGGGACATCGAGCAGGGCGACCGCTGCACACAGCATGAAACTCAGTGAAGGATGACTGTGGCACACAGCCCTAACTTCAGTGAAGGGCATCCGCAGCACACATCCCGGACCTTGACGCAGGTGAAGGGCAACCGCGGCACACAGCCAGTAACTCGCCACTAGCTGACTGTGGAACACAGCTCGGACGTCGGCGCAGGGTGACCGTGGCACACAGCCCGAAACTCAGTGAAGGGGAACCACGTCACACAGNCACATCCCGGACCTTGACGCAGGTGAAGGGCAACCGCGGCACACAGCCAGTAACTCGCCACTAGCTGACTGTGGAACACAGCTCGGACGTCGGCGCAGGGTGACCGTGGCACACAGCCCGAAACTCAGTGAAGGGGAACCACGTCACACAGCTTGGAACTCGTTGCTAGCCGACCACAGAACACAGTCCAGACCTCGGAGCAGGATGCCCGTGACACTCAGGCCGGACCTCAGCGCTGGGCGACAGCGACACATAGGCCGGAACTCGGTGCAGGGTGACCGTGGCACACAGGCCGGACCTTGGCGCAGGGAGACCGTGACACACAGGCTGGACATCGGTGCAGGGCGTCTGCGGAACACAGGCTGGACTTCGGCTCAGGGCGACCGTGGCTGACAGCCCGGACCTCTGCGCAGGGGGACTATGGAACACAGCCCGGACCTCTGGAGGAGGCTACCATGGAACACAGCCTGGACCTTGGCAAAGAGGAACCCCGGCACAGACCCGGGAACAGGTCGCAAGCCGAGGGTGGAACACAGGCCGGACCTGGGCAAAGTGCAACCACGGCAAACAGCCCGGACCTGGGGAGATGGCAACCGTGGTACACAGCCCGGACCTTGACCCGTCCAGCAGGTCCAGTTATTCGCAGGTCCCCGAGAAGGAGCTACCTGAAGGAATCATGGNATTTGATCTCTGGTTCCTCTGCTTTTTCTAAAAGTTGTTTCTTGAACAACTATCTTATCCTACACAAATATTGCTTCCCATGAGCTATCCAACCATCTACTGGAAGTTCATTGGCTCTGCAGTTATCCCAGGACTGAAATCTACTTCAGAGCATATATTGCAGTCTAACACTAACTAACATAAACATCTGATTCAAGTTACTTGGAAAGGTATATCTAACAACATTGCTAGTGCTAACACAAAAAGAATGAAAAGAAGTGTTAAGTACTAAAGATGTAGAAACACGCAAACTAGAGATCATTTTAAAACTATAAAATAACATTCACTTCAAGCTGGGTTTCCCAGGTAGCACTAGTGACAAATAATCTGCCTGCCAGTGCAGGAGACATAAGAGACAAGAGTTCAATCCCTGGGTCAGGAAGACCCCCTGGCAGAGGAAATGGCACCCTACTGCAGTATTCTTACTGGAAGAATCCCATGGACAGAGGTGCCTGGTGGGTTACAGTCCACAGGGTTGCAAAGAGTCAGACATGACTGAGCGTCTGAGCACGCACACACACACACATATTAAACTATACAAGGGTCACTCAGTATGTCCAAGGAGAACATGCTCCTAAAAGGGCATGAATATGTGTGTTCATGTACACAATACACATATCGCTCCCTTCCCTCATTCACTCTAGCGCTCCCAATGTAAAATAAAAAGAAGTTGGAAAGAATTAAACTACAATGCTAGTCCACAAGGCTGTAAATGCTTAAGCTACCGGCTGAATCTCTAAACCATGTCAGTGCCATTGGCTGTTTCATTAAGCTCACCTGTGGCAGATGTAACCTTCATAACCCAGCGTCTCCACTGGACTGACATTTACACAGCAATATCTTTTTAAAGCAATAGCCGTCAATGTTAAACACCCCTTAATTATGGGCTCATTGAACAAAGGTAGCATTCCTCTCTTTGTTTCACATAGACAGGCAACGGCAGCGGTGGTGGCAATTTTTATTTGTAGGAACCTAACTGCCACTTAAGACTCATTTTTATTACTCTTCAATAATGAGGTTTGTGTTTTGTTTTGTGCTTAAACGATGGATTGGACTCCAATGAATCTGTCTTTCCTCCTTATTACTCTTATGACTTTCATGAGGAAGGAGAGAGTTTACGCACATCCCATTCTGTATCCTGCTTTAAACCAAGTGCGCTAGAGGGGAAATAAGTAAATCTGGAGCCTCCCTGCTCTCTCTATTAGATTAATCACAGTGGGCTCCAGAGGATGGAGTATCTAGAGCGAAGATGGTATCATTTTCTTTCCTATACTAGGCTCAGCACTTTTTACATTTCTATTCATAACAGGGTTAAAGCCAGTGGAATGCCATCTCTTTTTCATGTCGGTTTCTTGTACTGTTTATAGAGAAATTCTAGGAATAGTATTGACACAAGTATGCATTATTGGCTTAAAACTTTTTTTAGGAGACCTTTTCTTTGCAACCCTCTGGGCCAGGGCATTTCCTCCGCCTCATGCTAGGCCACTGAACCTTATCTGTCAAGCTCATAGAAGTTAACTTCTAACACAACCAAACAATATTAGGAGGAAAAATTCTTACAAATTAGAGAGTACAGTAAGTTTTCAGTGAGGACCTGTAATTTTGGTTTTTAAGATAAAAATGAGGTGGACTAGGTTTGGAAAGAAACTTTTAGTGACATTGACAGTCTTAATTTTGTCTGGTATTTGGCGAGCACTTCCTCAAACTCTTCTACAAAGAATGTGAAAGCTTAAAAACTGAAAATTAAGTACAAGGCCAGGGTCCCACAGCTGGCAGGGGCTTCTACATCCAGCCTTCCTTCTTCTATGAAATATTTATTAAGCCAGGTTATTTGCGATTTTCTGACTTTCTGGGTAAGAGTAATTAACCAAATGGAGGAAAGAGGGGACTGAGACACTAGGGAAGTCAGGTTATTTGCCTAAAACGAGGGGTGGCAAATGACTGTGAAGTCCAATCTGCCTCTTCCATCTTCCACCTCCACCTGCTTTTTGAAGTTCTATTGAGACATAAGCAAGCTCATTCGTTTACATAACTAAGGCTGCTGCTGTACTATAACGGCGGACTTGAATAGAAACAGAAAATATTTATTATCTGGCCTTCACAGAACAAGTGTGCCAAGCTCCCTGCCTAAGGTACACAGTCATGGCTGTGTGAGGCTGTGAATGCTCGGTCGTGTCCAAGTCTTTTGTGACCCCATGGACTGTAGCCCGCCAGGCTCCTCTGGCCGTGGAATTTTCCAGGGCGGGAATACTGGAGTGGGTGGCCATTTTCATCTCCAGGAGATCTTCCTGATCGACCCAAGGGTCAAACTCACCTGTCTTGAGTCTCCTGCATTGGAAGGTGAATTCTTGACCACGGCATCATCTGGTACACAGACTTGGTATTAAACTCCCCCCACACAGGGAATAACATGGCTGCTATTCAAATACGCTACCCTAATTTTACCAGGCGCTTCCCTGGTGGCTCAGACAGTAAAGAATCCGCCTGCAATGTGGGAAAGCTGCATTCATTCCCTGGGTTGGGACGATCCCCTGGAGGCGAGCATGGCAACCCACTCCAGTATTCGTGCCTGGAGAATCCCCATGGACAGAGAAGCCTGGCGAGCTCCAGTCCATGGGGTCACAGAAAGTCGGACATGACTGAGGGACTAAGCACAGCACAATTTTACTAGAATCAAGAAAGCTCTCCAGGACATTGTGGGCTCAGTGTTGCAAAGGCATTTCCAATATCTGTCCTTCAATCGCGATATACAGTTGCAGGCATTGATGCTGGGCTCTGCTCCCCAAAGCTGTGTGAGAGGCTACTGATTGCCAATCCCCTCAATGGCCATCAGAGCAAAAAGAACCATCCCTGTGCACAAACCCCATCCTGCCTCTCTAATGGACGGGTACCTTGTATTGAGAAGAAATGTTTTTCTGTGCATCCAGTGGAACTGTGGGCCATTTGGGCTCCTTGAAGAAGTCCAAGTTCTTTTTCCTTTATTGTCTTCTCTCTTCCCTGTTTGCCTGGAGCTAATTAGGCCATGTGCTTAAAGAGATGAAATACTCAGGGGGATAAAAGCCAACGCAACCAAGTACACAAGGGCTGGAGCCTCTTTTCCTTCACCGATAGGTCTGAACAGCCAGCCCACCTTAGAGAAGTCACTTTCCTGCTCTCTCTCTCTCTCTCCACTCCCCCCCACCCCTTCCCTTTTCTCCTAGAAGCTAGCCAGGTGTACACAGAGATGTCTTGGGTTGGCCATGTTCACGGGTTTCTCCACACAATGTTATGGGAAATTCCAAACATTTTGGCTGGCCAACCCAGAGAGCTTAGTCTGGCTAGATTTTGACACCTTAAAAGGCCCTCTAGCACTCCCCGTTCTCTGGCACTATCTCCTCCAGTTCCTCAGATTATGGTAGGGAAGTGCCACATGGGCTTTTCCTTGAAGTTTATAAATGTGTGATTCAGGACTGGCCTTCTGGGACAATCAGCCTCTGAACTTACCAATACGGCTTTGGAATTTGGCACCGTACACACATCCCAATACAGGGTTACTTACCCTTACCCTATCCTGTGATCAGTGGCTCAGTCATGTCTGACTCTTTGTGACCCCATGGTCTGTAGCCTGCCTGGGATTCTCCAGGCAAGAATACTGGAGTGGGTGGCCGTTCCCTTCTTCGGGGGATCTTCCTGACCCAGGGACTAAAGCATCTCCTGCATTGCAAGTGGATTCTTAACTACTGTGCCAGGCATAAGCATTACTTGGAGTTTGCAAGAGACAGAACAACTGGTCACAGCCAGGGTCTTAGATTCTTGAGTCTTCTGGTCATGATATTAGAAAGACAAGGTAGTGTACAGTAGTGGAGCCAGAACTTCTAGATTCAAAAGCCAGAATCAGCCACTTATTAGCGACTTGGCAAATCACTCAAATTCTGTGCCTGTTTCCTCATCTGGAAAATGGGGACAATAATAGTCCCTACGTCACAGGAGTGTTGTGAAAAATAAATAGGTGCAAAGTACTGAGAACTATGACTGGCACCATTATAAGGACTATAATAAATATTTCATAATTGGGGTTAAAACTGAAATTTTATATTAGAGGAAAACTGTTACCAACACATTAGGCATAGTCAGTTGCCCAATTTCAGAAAAAAGTTTAATAGTGATTTAATACAAATGCACATGTTTCATGGAGGCTCTACTTCTTTTTAAAGTAATTCCTAAAGCACCCTCTAGAACCAAACAATCCAGTATTTGAGTGCTCCCAAAGGAAGCTTCTAAAACATCGCATTGCTAAACCTGAGGATTTTTCCGTATAAAACTATCGTTTCCCTCCTTTTCTTTCCACCCAACTTAAAGTCTATAACTTTCTACTCCCAAATCTCTTTTTTCATAAATTTCTTTTAATAGCCCCATCTATCGGCTACTAAACCCTATTCTGCCTTGCCTATTCGTGTAGTACTAACACTTGCCCGCTGTATTACACAACCATGCATGGAATGAAAACCTTGCTTAGCAAAATTTACTAGGCATAAGCCCCAGGTCTGCTGATGGCTCTTGTTCAAACACAGCCATATTGCCTAACTTTGAGTCACGTGTGTTCACCTGTTTTACGGATACCGCCAGATACATGTCTCATGGAAGCTCAAATCTAACCAAATTAAACACACAATTTTTAACACAAGTCTTTTCCATTTCTTGTATCTCTCATAAAATAAATGGCTTACTACAGTGCTATTTACCGTAGCAAAGACATGGAAGCAACCAAAGTGTTTATCAGCAGATGAATGTGAAAAAAGAAGATGAGGTGTATGTGTGTGTTTGTGTATAATTGAATACTACTCAGTCATAAAAAATGAAATAATGCCATTTGCAGCAACATGGATGGACCTATACATTATCATACTAAGTGAAGTAAGTAGACAGAAAAAGAAAATACCATATGATATCACTTATATGTGGAATCTAAACTAGGACACAAATAAAATCATTTACACTACATTAGGCATAGTTAGCTGTCCAATTTCAGAAAGAAATGTTTAACTGTGATTTAGTACACAGAAACAGACTCACAGGTATAGAAAATAGACTTATGATTACCAAGGAGGAAAAGGGGGAATAAATTAGGAGTATGGGATTAACAGATATACACTACTGTATAAAAAATAAATAAGAATTTACCATATAGCACAGAGAATGGCATTTAATATCCTCTAATAACCTATAATGGGAAAGCATCTGAAAATATATATGTATCTGTATAACTGAATATATATATAACTGAATCACTTTGCTGTACACCTAAAACTAATATTGTAAATCAACTACCTTCAATTAAAAACTTAATGACTTACTAATTTTTTTTTTCAAACCAGAAATAGATCCTCACTTCCTCCCATCTCTTTTCTCATATTTAAAAAATGACTGGTCTCTTTGAACAGTGCTTAAGTATATCCTACCACTCCAATTCTGCAGGCACTGTGCCAGTTCACATTCAGATAATCTCGTCCAACACTACTGCAATAGACTCCAGTTTTAGTAACTCCCAGACCCTTCAATACATCATCCAAGGCACTGCTTCCCTAACCTCCACTGGACCACCCCTCCACAGTCTCACCTGGTTTCAATGGTATCCTCAATCCTCCAGGTACATCCACAGCTTACTGCATGGTACACAATGTCAATGATAACTCTATTAAGTGAACAGTCCTGGCTTCCTCTTTTGCCTCCACTCAGCTGTCTTTTCATTTTGCACTCCAGCTATATAGAGTTAATAGAGTTTCCAAAACATTCCAGGTGGTCTCCTTCCTTTATATCTGCTCTTCTCTCATCTTGTAATGCCTTTTCCCACCTGGTCTATAGGAAAACTACTTTTTTTCCATAAAGTCTCAGGTCAA
>SJYV01031645.1:7307-18099 GCA_006410875.1 Neotragus pygmaeus
CATCTTTTTTGGGTGTTAGTTCTAGAAGGTCTTGTAGGTCTTCATAGAACCATTCAGCTTCAGCTTCTTCAGTGTTACTGGTTGGGCAACAGCAATCCTTCAAATCAGTATGCAAAAGTACAACAGTGAGTGAATAAGCCCCTGCCCAACACTGCTGATGGCTTGGAATTGGGGTCTGAGTCTCCTCTGTCTGGGGGCCACGCCCGTGCAGGGGGCAGAGAGTGTGCAGCTCCTGAGTGTCCAGCTTGGTGTCCTCCCTGCACCCCATGACTGTCAGCACTTCCTGAGGCTGTTTCCTGCCCTTAATGATGGTCAGGCTGCACCAGGAGGCCCTGCCCATGGGATGTCCTGGACCAGATGGCATCCCCTCAAGATTCATGTTGCAACTTGAACCCCCAGGACCTCAGAATGTGACTGTACTTGGAAACAGGGTCTTTGCAGGAATAATTAGATGAGATGAGGTCACACTGTGGCAGAGTCAGCCCTCATCCAGCATGACTGGGGTCCTTCCGAGAAGGGAAATTTGAACATAGACACACTCGCCCCTTGAACACAAAGAGACCAGGTGAGGCTTCTCCAAGCCAAGGAAGGCCAAGGATGCTGCCACCACCAGAAGCTGGGGGAGGGGCCTGGGCACTTCTCCTTCTAGGCCTTGGAAGGAGCCAGCCCTCCCCACACCTTGATCTCAGGTGTCCTGGCCTCCAGGGCCCTGCGACCATGGACATCCTTTGCCTAAGCTGCCCCTTGGGTGGGGCTTGGTTACGACCACCCGGGGAGACCGAGATGATGTGAGTTGGCCTCAGAGACCCGGTGGGGAGGGAAGTGAGGAGGGGGGAAGGACTTGGAGGAAGAGTGGCCCCCAGAAATCAGACATGTCCAGCAGGAAGTGCCTCCATTTGGGTGAGACCGAGCTCCAGCCTGCCACTGGCCTGGGACCAGCCCTTGGAAGCAGGGCTGGCAGAGGCAAACCCTTGGTTTACCAGCACTCCCGGTAGCTAGGAGTGGGGGCAGGGGGCTGCCCCCTGGCCAGTCTGATTCCTCTCTCCATGGCCCATGGTGACCAACCCAGGCCGGTCGGTCAAGTTTCCCTCTATTTCAGGAGCGTGCAGAGGCCCATGTGGCAAAGGGCTGGTGGGTTCCCACCTCAGAGCTCCTTGCATGTCTCTTCCGAGTGTGGCATCTGATTTTTTGTTCCAATAACTCCCTTCATCGGCCACGTTCCAGAACTGCTGACAAGTCGTGTGGTCCTCTCCGCTGGAATGCCCGGGCCAGATGCATCTCCTGCCCTCCCCAGTCCCCGGAGCTCAGCCCGACTCCCCACGTTAATTTCCTCCTTGCCAGGAATCGGTTTGTAAACAGCAGAGGAGACGTCAAGGTCTTCGTCTTAAGGGGACTCTTTATTCCCCACAGAAATTCTGATCAGGGAGCCGGGCAGTGCCCCTGCTGAATCTCATCCAAGAGCACGCTCACGTCTCAATTATTAATTCTTTTATAAATAACTTGATCTTCCTCACAGCCGCATATTTTTTATGATAACTGTTATATTATTTAGATGTCAACGGCTCTGTGTTAATTGCAGCTGCCAGCAGGAGCTGTCAGCGGCAGAGAGCGTTGGACTCTCTTGTCTAGGTTCAAGGTGAGAACGGCCTTGGAAATCCTGTCTCCTCCTGCCCAGCCCCTGTTCTTTGCCCCCGGTACCCACTTCTGGGTGGGCCAGCCATGGACAGTCAGCTGGCACCAGGCAGCGAGGAGGAGTGTCTTGCAGGTCTGGGCCTCTGTCTGCTGTGCGATGGGGCTGCACGGGGCTGCTGGATCTTTACCTTCGGGTTTGTGGGAAGTGGGTGCCCTCTTGCTACGAGGACACAGCCTGTGGGTGGGGGGAATGCCTCCGTCTCACCAGCCGTCCTTGTGGGCGGGCTGTAACTAGCCCCAGCCCACCACCTTGTCCCCACGCCATCCTTTCCATCAGCAGAAGGATCTGTGAGCTCCACCGTCCTGGGCGCCAGCAACCAGCCACCAGCCACACGTGCCTCCTTAAATTGAAATTAATTCATTTTAAATTAAATTCGGAAGGGGGCGGTTGACACACGAGGCCTGCATCCTGGCTCCATCCTTCCTTCGTGTGTCCGCTCTGATCCCTCTTCTCTCCCTGGTCATTTCCTCTAATATAAGCCGTAGCCCAGTGTAATGACCAGCTCAGCTGTCATAAGAGCCACCACACGGGGCCGCAGAAACTCACCGTCTCCCGGTTCTGAGGCTGGAAGTCCAAGATCGTGATGTTGGCAGGGCTGGGAGCCCCTGAGGCCACTCCTCTTGGTGTGCAGACGACCGTCTCCCNGGCTCCTCTGTCCATGGGATTCTCCAGGCAAGAATACTGGAGTGGGTTGTCATGCCCTCCTCCAAGGGACCTTCCTGACCCAGGGATCAAACATGTCTCTTATGTCTCCTGCATTGGTGGGAGGGTTCTTTACCAGCAGCACCACCTGGAAGCCTCTATATCCATTCACCTATGTTGGACATGTACGTTCTTTCTGTGTCTTGGCAATTATGAACACTGAGGCGCATGTATCTTTTCAAAGTAGAATGTACTCCAGATGTATGAATTGGATTGCTGGGTCATATGGTAGCTTTGTTTTTTTAGAAACCTGCATCCTGCATACTGTTCTTCATAGCAGCTGCACCAATTGACATTCCCAGGATAGATCACATGCTGAGCCACAAAGCAAGCCAGGGAATTTTAAAAAATTGAAACCACATCAGACATCTTCCCTGACCAGAACACGGCGAGTTCCTCACGTAATCTGGGTTAAATTTTCCAGTGTCTAGGGACACATTTTTAAAACATTTAACCCAAGTTAGAGATGACTTTACACATAGCAGTGACATCCATGAATGTGTGCCGGTACTTTCTGGTTTTGAAGGCCTTAGAGGAGTCTCTTCAATTGGGATTTCAATTTGCAGATGCTCGTGTGTTACAGCAGATCACGGGCTGTGAGGGAGAGATGCGCAAGGTATTTCACTTCCCCTGTGAGAGGCTCCTTCCCAGTCTGGTCTCTATGATATTTCATACTGTGCTTTACAGTCTGTGTCACATGGTACAGAAGTTTGGACTGATCCTGTCTCCCTGATCTGAAATGTTACACTTAGAACAAAAATAAAGAAATAAAATAACAAATCTGAGATGATTCACACATGTTTTTCCTTCTTGAGGCTACAAGTGCCTTTAATCAAGAAAAGTTTTTTTTCTAATTTCCTCAAAATGATAGTGCTGTTTGCCATAATGATAGAAGGAAGGTCAATATTTCCTGCTTGTTCTATTTTGCTTGGTCTTAAGCCTAACATTACAAGTTGTTTCTCTTCTGCGCAAGGCTGGATCCCCCTGGGCATTGTCAAGGTCCTCTACACGTGGGTCATCTGATAGATGCGTGTTCTTCACCTGTGTTCTTGTTGGCTCAGCTGGCTACCATTTGAATAATGGCAATGGAAATTTTGCCCTAAAGTGACTAGAATCCGTGCTTCCCCTTCTAAGGCCTGGACATGTAGACGAAAAGTGGATGCCCTGTAGCCCCTTCCACTGCAGGAAGTCCCCCCGTACACCCGCAGCTCCCGGGCAGACAAGAGCTTGCTCCCTGGGCTGCTTCCTGAGTCCTGGGCGGTAGCAATTTCCCACTAGAATCAGCCAAGCTCCCGGGTAAGAGGCGCTGTTGATGCTGTGCTTGCTGCTCCCAGCCTCCACCTGGGTCAGGGTGGCCTGCACGCTCAGCGATGGCCGTGCCCACTGTGGTCCAGGCAGAAAGCCTGAAAGGGACTCTGGGAAGTGGGACAGCTCTGATTTCTAACCATCTTCATAAGTAGTGTGTGATAGATTAGTGATTGCTTTGAACACCGAGGAAAACCTAAACAGTAAAAATAACACAGGTTGACTAAAATTGAAAATTTCATGACCAGAAATGAACAGAGAAAGAGCAGGTATTGATTGTAAACCAACAAAGAAATCAGTGATGCTGAGAGACAGGGACGCTCCCGTGACTGACGCGCAGGGTCCTCAGAGGGGAATCGGCTGCCGTATCTGAATCTCTCGGCACCTGTTACTTAGAGCTGAGAAACGCATCTGCCTGTCAGGAAAATTTTCATCCCAGGCTTGAAGGCTTCGATAGATTCCTGGATATCAGACCTGATCTTGTTGGTGGAAAGCGGAAGAATGTAGATTCTTCACTCTTTGGTAACACATTAACTCTTTCAAACCACAGCGCGGTCTGAACTCCAGAGACTGCAGCTTCAGCAGGGGAGGCTAAGAGACATGCCGTGGAGAAAATGCTCTCTGGGGAGAACAGGCTCCTCTCTGAGGGTTGGATGTAGCACTTTCCCCGCTAGAGAAGGCTTGTACGGCTTCCACTCACAAGGAGCTTGGAGACGGCCAAGCCTGCTGGACCCACACTCCACTGGTGACAGTGGAGTGAAAGAGATTTTTCTGGCCACCTCTTCCCTTTCTTTCTGGTCCTTTCACAGNCCCCCCCACCCCGCCTTGCCCTCCCAAGTCATTTAAATAAATTTGCATACCTTGTTTCCATGAACCTTGATTGTTTCAGGAGCCAGACAATCTGAATCATAAGTATATTCACCCTCCCAGCCTTTTATTGAAGAATTCCATAAATATCCCACCTGTTAGCTCCCAGCTAGCTTTGTGCTGCCCCCCTTCCTACTTTTAATTTCTCATTGTCATGCCACCAATGAGGGTGGGGGTTTCTATGTTTATCTCTCATTTCTTGCTTAGCAGCTTCCCTTCTGGGTGAATTCTGGCTTCCTGCCAGGCTTTGATGGCCCCTGGAAAAGAAGGGGACTGGCTGGTGACATCTTGATGCCCCCTCCGATGGCAGGTGTCTCCCCAGGGCAGCTGGCAGGCCTGTTCCGAGCCTTGCTTGAGAGCAGGAATGGAGGGACCATGTGAGTCAGCCGCCTGCTTACTGGGTCCAGCAGGCCTCTGGTCTGGTGCTGCCACTGGTGAGAACACTGAGGCTTGAAGCCCACCCTCCTGGAACCCCAGGATCTGGCTGCAGAGCTGTGGCCACCTCCCTGCACCGTGAGCTCCAGGGAAGGGAAAACAGGGGTGCTCACCTCAGCTCGGAGGGGCTGCCCCTGGTGCTGGATGGGGGCTGGTCCAGGCGAGAAGGTTCACAGGACGTGCCCACAGGGGCCACGGCCTCCAGGGAGTGTTGGGGGAGAGGCCATCTACGTGGCTCCCCAGCTGCACCACCCTCAGAGGCTCCCTACTGCCAGCAAAGCCTCTCTTCCCCACTCAGTACCCAGTTGCCTTCCCCCTGGGCTCCTCTCTGCCCCACGGGACTCCCGATGTGGACACTGAGTGGAGCTGGCCCCTGCAGAGTCCCGCAGGGAGCTGGCCTTCCGGCATCTTCAATTCTCTCCCCGACCCTATGGTGTGGGTGCTGTTGTCCCCATTGTACAGAGGAGAAAACTGAGGCTCAAAGAGGCGCTGGGCTCGGCCAGGGTGGCAGGGTTGCAGGTGTATCTGAACCTGGAGACTGTGTGCTGGCCACACCCTCATATGCATCTGTCAAGACCCTGGTGGCCTTGCACAGCCCAGCGCACAGAGGGTGCTCAGTTCACACTTACTGGCACACGCACTTGTGTGATCAGTGCTCACAGGGCTTGTGCCTGGGGGTGGGTGACGGGGCGGAATGGAGCCTGCGGGTCTGGGCCCCTCCTGTCTGAAGGGCCGGCCCCACGTCCTCCCCTCCCACCCCTGGCTTGAATGTATCTTCCTGTGTCTGTCCATTCATGGGTTCATGTCCTACAAGCATCTGTCGCACTTTGTGCAGATCAGGAGGGGAGGAGCTGCGTCCCACAGAGGGCCAAGGCCTGACGCTGCCTGAGCAGGGGACGCAGAGCCAGGCTCGGATAGAGGCAAGGACAGGGGTTTGTCCCATCGACAGAGGGGCCTGGGAAGGAGGCCAGGCTGTCCCTTGCTGCCCACTCCTGCTCTGAGGAACCCCCTGGGTACAGGGTGTGAGAGTTCACTGAACACACCTTTGCATTATTATTGTGTCCCTGGCAGGTGGATGTGGGCTTCGGATGCTGAGATCTGGGGCAGCTCGCTGGCTGACCAGGAGGTCACGTCCTGCTGCAGGCTGCAGGAGGCAGGACTCAGGTGGGCTCCCCTCGGGGGCCCCCGGCTGCTAGGTCTGGAACTTTGGAGCCTTGAAGGAACTCAGGACTGGGGTGTCACTCCTCCCCTGGATCCTGCAGAGTCTGTTCTTGCCTGCTGACCTTGGACGTTCACTTGGGTTTTCCTTGTAATTTCTGTGAATGTATCTGTGTGGCAGGATGGCCTGATTCATTCTGTCTCTTAAAAAAAAAAATTGGTGCTAAAATATACATGACATAGGTCTTCCCTGGTGGTTCAGACGGTAAAGAGTCTGCCTGCAATGCAAGAGACCTGGGTTCGATCCCTGGGTTGGGAAGATCCCCTGGAGAAGGGAATGGCAACCCACTCCAGTATTCTTGCCTGGAGCATCCCATGGACAGAAGAGCTTGGTGGGCCACAGTCCACGGGGTCTCAAGAGTTGGACATGACTGACTGACTAACGTTTTCACTTCACTTCTCATACATGACACAAAACTTGTATGCTTATCATGTTTCAGCGTGCACTTAACACACTCAAACCCCAGCACAATGACTACAATATGAGGTGTGCTCACGCTGCCGTGCAGCCCTCGCGACCGCCACTGCCCTCCTCAGAGCTCTCTGCACTTTTGCAAAGTGAAACTCTGCCCCCCTTTCACCTACTCCCCAGCCCGCTCACCCAGCCCTGCCACCCACTGTCCTACTCTGTCTCTGAATGTGACTGCTCCGGGGACCTCACGGAAGTGCAATCAAGCAGTGTTTGTCCTTTTTAGGTGACCGTGTTATTTCACTTAACATAATGTTCTCAGGGCTTCTCTTGTGGCTCAGCTGGAAAAGAGTCCGCCTGCAATGTGGGGAACCTGGGCTTGATCCCTGGGTTGGGAAGATCCCCTGGAGGAGAGAAAGGCTACCCACTCCAGCATCCTGGCCTGGAGAATGTCCTCAAGGCTCGTCCATATTCTAACAGGTGTTGGAGCGTCCCTCCCTTTCAAGGCTGAGAAATATTCCACTGTGTTCCTCCATCCATCCGTCAGTAGACACGTGGCTTGCTTCCATCTTATAATTACCATACGTGATGCTGCTATGAACACGAGTATACACATCTGTCTTCAAAACCCTCTTCTCCCTTCTTTTGGATATTTACTCAGGAGTGGGATTGCTGAATCACATGGCTATTCTATGTTTAAGCTTTTGAGGAACCTCTGTGCTGTTTTCCACAGTGGTCACCCTCTTTGATGTTCCCACCAAAGTGAACAAGGATTCCAATTTCTCCACATCCTTGCCAGCACCAGTTGTTTTGTTTTTAGACATTTTCTTCATAGTAGCCGTTTTGGTGGGTGTGAGACAGCCCCTCACTGTGCTGTGATTTGATCCGTGGTGCTGATCTTATGGCCATTTGTATATCTTCCTGGGGAACTGTCTGTTCAAACCCTCTGCCCAGTCTCTAACCGGTCATTTGTTTTTGGTTGAGTGGCTGGTGTCTTGGGTCCACTCTGTGAAGGTCAGCCAGGATCACCAGGCACATCGTGAGCTTGGGGGTGCTGGTGGAGGCAGTGACTGGGAGCGGGAGGGGCTGACTCAGGAGCCATTGTTGATGAAGCTGGTGGAGGGGGAGGTGATGGTAGCAGGGCTACAATTGATCAAGATGCACCCCGATTCACAGAGCAGAATTGATTCCACCACCCAATTCCTGGTTTCACAGAAGCTTCAGAGGGGATGTGAGTGTGGGATTAAGGGCCTTGCAGCTGTCCTCAAGGCAGGGGGACAGGGTGGTGAGCAGGGAGGTAGAGAGAGAGGAAATATTTGTTGAGCGATGGGCTTAAAGAGCTGATCCCTCTGGCTTGGGAAGAAATTACAATCTATCCTATCAAGTGTCGTCACTGACTGAGGCTGGGACCGAATCTGACATTCATCCACCTGCACTTGACATTAAAGAACAATCCGGCAACGGGATTTGCATAAGTCTCTGGGGGGAGAGGCAGCTGGGGAAAAACCAATAAGATTTGGGAGGGGGGCTCTTGGGGGCCCCCCACCATCCCTGCAGGACATCCTCTCCTGCAGGAGTGGCCGAGGTGGCAGCGTTAGGCATCCAGGGAGCCTCTAGAAACTGCACAGGGTGTCCAGGGCTGGGTCCCTGCTGGGGAAGGGGAGTCCCCTCTGGGTGCTGGAGCCGGGACTGGGCTCCCCGACGGTGTGGCAGGGGAGTTGTCCACTCAGCTGGGTGCGGGGGCTGGAGAGGCCCAGGCTACAGCACTTGGTCTGAGGGTGGGCAGACTCGTGGGCTCCCTGGGCCCCGCACAGGGTGGCCCAGAGCAGGGGCTGCTGGTATGACGGTAGGACCAGGGCGGCCGGCACCTGACCTCCTGGACCCCTGCTGCCTGTCAGCCTGGGCCCTCCTCTGTGGAGGACAGTGCCCTCTGCCCACTCCCTCCCTCGAATTTGCAATTTCTGATGGTATGGGTCTGTCCCTTCCCTCCATGCCCAGATTGGGGGTGCTTAGAGGCAGGGCCAGGAGCCTCTTCTGTTCCTGCCTGTCCCCCAGTATGACAGAGACCCCTGGGGAGGGGGCAGCTCCTCCCGGCCACACAGACTGAACTCCAGAGGCTCTGCCCCTGCCTCACCATGGGTGACCCCCACCTCTACCGGCTGGGCTCTGCGGGCAAGGCCAATCAAAGGCTCACCTGCGCGTTTCTGTGGCAGCTCCGAACACAGCAGTATGACCACTTTATAAAGCAGGAGGCACGATGGCCGCTATCGATCAGGGGCCTCTGGGCTGCACTGGGCAGAAGAAAGTCAATTTTCCCCTTCAGTTCAGCTCAGCAAACATTTATTGAGTGCCTACTACAGCCAGGACTGTGCTGGGTGCAGGGGGCTCTGGGCAGGAATCCAAAGCCTTCCTCGCTGCTCTCCACCCACTGTCCATCCATCCATCCACCCATCCAGGAAGGCCGCATGGAGCTGGCATCCTGCAGATTTCATCTCCCCAAATCCTCCCACCCACCCGCTGGGGCTTGGGGAACTGGGAGGATCTGCCAAGACCAGGCAGCGAGAAAGGCGTGTCCTGAGCATCAGCCAGCAGGGGCAGGGAAGGCAGTGCTGTTCAGGCAGCACCAGGCCCTGCCGGGGGGTTGCCTGGGGCAGGGACGTCTGGCAGGGGGCTGGGACCCAGGGCCCCTGCCTTCTGTGGTCCATGCTGCAGGGAGCCTCTGCCTCTCTGGGCCTTGCTCGTCTCGATGATAAACACAATGGCTGATGTTTTGGGCACTGAGGAAGTCAGACTGTGTGTGGCAGGAAGGCCCGCATCTTGGCCACATTACTGGTGGGGGGACTGGGCACCCCCAGACCCCATGGCCAGGAAGGCGTGGNTCTGCCTCTCTGGGCCTTGCTCGTCTCGATGATAAACACAATGGCTGATGTTTGGGGCACTGAGGAAGTCAGACTGTGTGTGGCAGGAAGGCCCGCATCTTGGCCACATTACTGGTGGGGGGACTGGGCACCCCCAGACCCCATGGCCAGGAAGGCGTGGACAGAGAGGACTTGTGGCTGGGCTCACCCATGGGTGCTGGGCACACAGCAAGTGTCAGCTACACGCTAACGACCACACTGCTCTCTCCCGGGAGCCCTTTCAGCCCGAGAGCAGGACACGGCTCCTCTGTGCCCCTGTCTGCTCATTTGCTAAAAGGCTAGTGGACATTGCCATTGGTGAAGTTGCCCAGGCCCGCCTCTCTCCCTGACTCAGGGTATGTGCATTCCCAGGAGCTGGGGGAAGAAGACTGGCCGGAAGGACCCTTCCTGGCCTGTGCACATTTGGGGCCACTGGGCTGTGTCTGCTGCTGCCGCCACTCCCATCGACTCAGAAGTCACAGCCTGCTGACCTTGGTGGCCCCTGGTGCACCCATGGGCTGTGCACCTCACCCCACATGGGCAGTCGTGAATGGGCCCGTCTCCCCAGGCTGGCCCCTAAATCCAGGCTTCTGGCTGTTGGGGGGCAGGAGGGACAGGAAAGAGGCAGATGACCACGGGTCTGAGGTCTCCAGCCTCTGCACACTCCACTCGGGGTGAGAAACAGCAGAAGTAAGAAAGGAAGGAAGCAGCCACTCAGCAGCCAGGGTGCAGCTTCCGGCCCGGAAGTGGGGGCCTGAGTCCTGAGGGCAATGAATTCCCTTCAGGTGACATATGGGATGACAGCAGACAGGTTCAGGTTGATTTAAGGTGTCAGGATTTTTCAAGCTCAGGAAGCAGTCGCCTTCTCCTTGTGCTGTGTCTGAGACCTGAAGACAAAGAAGCCTTCAATCTCTACACATCCATCACCTCTTTCCTGGGAGAAGGCTCCCTGTGCCGTTAACTTCCGGGGTGCTTGGTCCAGGCCTGTTTGCAGGGCATGGAGACGGCTCATCAGTGCCTTGTGACTGTTCATGCTTTTGACATCCCGGGAAGCTGGGCAAGGGAGGCTCCTGACCCCCGTGCGGGCTCCTTCCTGGACATCGGTCTAGGGGGTATTGAGTCCTGCCTGGTGGTCAGAAAAGAAAGAAAGCTGAGCGCCGAAGAATTGATGCTTCTGAACTGTGGTGTTGGACAAGACTCTTGAGAGTCCCTTGGACTGCAAGGAGATCCAACCAGTCCATCCTAAAGGAGATCAGTCCTGGGTGT
>SJYV01031647.1:0-11943 GCA_006410875.1 Neotragus pygmaeus
ATATATATATATAATTTTATTTATTTTTGGCTGTACTGGGTCTCTGTTGCTGCATGAGCTTTTCTCTAGTTGCAGAGAGTAGGGACTACTCTCCAGTTGCAGTGCATAGGCTTCTCACTGAAGTGGCTTCTCTTCAGTAGTTGCAGCATGTGGCCTCAGTAGTTGCAGCTCCTGGCCTCTAGAGCACAGGCTCAGTAGTTGTGGAGCATGGACTCAGTTGCTCTGCAGTATGTGGGTTCTTCCCAACCCAGGGATCGAACCCATGTCTCCTGCATTAGCAGGCACATTCTTTACCACTGAGCCACCGGGGAAGCCCCGCAGAAGGAGATCAAGCTCAGGGTTCTTAAAGAAAAACTCCAAATACATGTCACTTTCACTTGTAAACAGACTTGCTCTCAGAGAAAGAGAAAGACCTGGAGAGATCACAACAGACAACACAGAAATACAAAGGATCATAAGAGACTACTATCAGCAATTATATGCTAATAAAATGGACAACGTGGAAGAAATGGACAAATTCTTAGAAAAGTACAACTTTCCAAAACTGAACAAGGAAGAAATAGAAAATCTTAACAGATCCATCGCAAGCATGGAAATTGAAACTGTAATTAGAAATCTTCCAGCAAACAAAAGCCCAGGTCCAGATGGCTTCACAGCTGAATTCTACCAGAAATTGAGAGAAGAGCTAACACCTATCCTACTGAAGCTCTTTCAGAAAACTGCAGAGGAAGGTAAACTTCCAAACTCATTCTATGAGGCCACCATCACCCTAATACCAAAACCTGACAAAGACACCACAAAAAAAGAGAACTACAGGCCAATATCACTGATGAATATAGATGCAAAAATCCTTAACAAAATTCTAGCAATCAGAATCCAACAACACATTAAAAAGATCATACACCATGACCAAGTGGGCTTTATCCCAGGGATGCAAGGATTCTTCAATATCCNTCTATGAGGCCACCATCACCCTAATACCAAAACCTGACAAAGACACCACAAAAAAAAAGAAAACTACAGGCCAATATCACTGATGAATATAGATGCAAAAATCCTTAACAAAATTCTAGCAATCAGAATCCAACAACACATTAAAAAGATCATACACCATGACCCAGTGGGCTTTATCCCAGGGATGCAAGGATTCTTCAATATCCACAAATCAATCAATGTAATTCACCACATTAACAAATTGAAAAATAAAAGTCATATGATTATCTCAATAGATGCAGAGAAGGCCTTTGACAAAATTCAACATCCATTTATGATAAAATCTCTCCAGAAAGCAGGAATAGAAGCATCATACCTCAACATAATAAAAGGTATATATGAGAAACCCACAGCAAACATTATCCTCAATGCCGAAAAATATTTTTTTCCTCTTCCTTTTTCTCATCAAGGTCTTATTCAGACTTCAGTGTCTTATGGACATTCCATTATATTCATGAAATAGTATTTGACATTTTAGCTGTTGAAAATAGCTATACTCCTGTTGAACAACCATCTTAGTCCTCTTCTCTACTACATACTATTCTTTATGTTTTGTCTTGTATATACTTTATTCTCCAACCTAGTCATTATTAAATGGCCATTGTTAAAAAAAAATGCTACAGTGCCTTAATGAACATTAGACTTTACAATGTATTGTTGGATTGGAAATACAATAGTATTTCCTCTTTGCAAAGTCTTTTCATACCCATAATTTAATTTTATACATTTTTTTCAACAAAATAGTTAAATATCCAAAACTCAATAATCTCAATTCATATCTATTATTTTCAAGTATCCAAATGTGCAAACTATTTTAAATCTTATATCCTTTTTCAATCATTTCAGCTGAATAGAATTTCACTATATTTTGATATAAAATTGTAACATGAATATTTTTCTAGTCTCTAGAGAAATTGCTATTTGCCAGAGCTTCTGTAGGATTAAATAAAATTCAATTTGAAATTCAAATTTCATTACACTGAAATATTGTCTCTTAGGAATGGTCATATTGACCTTGATGAATCTGTAGCATAAATAAAGGGCTTACATGACTCTTGTATATTCAGTTAATTTTCTAAGTCAAATCATTCATCTTGGTACTTATGCCAGTTGAGAACTTCAAGCACTTCTTTAATCATATAAATTTATAACATAAATAGTTAAAGCTTAAAATAATTATATCAGAACAGAGATATTTAAAAATACTTTCTTAGCTGTATTTCTCCTCCTATTTAAACAATAATTGACTTATTATATTTGAGATGATATTTCTGAAAATACCCCAAACTACAAATTTTGCTTATACTTTTTTAGGACAAATAAGAAAAGCACAAAGTGAAATTAAACAGAACAGTCTATTATTTCTTTACCTATATTTACCTAAATTAGTATGTTTTAATAGCAGTAATATCTTTCATACTCAAAATAATGATCTTTACCAACATTTTTATTAACATTAAACTTACAGATTTAATCCTTAACAAAATATTCTATTTTTTTATTATAAAAGATGACATATTTGTAATATTTTAGTTTGTTCAGTTTGTTAAGTACCTTATTTGAAAATTCCTGCAAAGACAATACAAAGTAGTTTGTGTTTCAGTTCAGTTCAGTCACTTAGTCGTGTCCAACTCTTTGCGACCCCATGAATCGCAGCACGCCAGGCCTTCCTGTCCATCACCATCTCATGTTAGTTTCTGTATATGCAGTAATATAGTATGCCACTCCAGGAAAATAATGTTTTTACAGAAGACTTCCATGAATAAAAGGCAGGCAACTCTTATAGAAATGTTCAAGTGTTGTGCCACAACACTGAAAATTGTGCTCCCCATACACTTCATTTCATTGAAACTATAGCCATTAGTTTGTGCAAGACAACTCTCTTCTTTGTTGAATGTGTGTTTTCCCCTTTAGTTTTGTTTAATATGTACTATTCCATCCTCAATCCCATAAGCAGTTGTTATCTAAAATTCAGAACAAACACTAAACTGATCAATGTTTTACATATACCATGTTTACCGCAGATCCTCCTATGCATTAATTTTCTACTGTTACATACAAATTACCACAAACTTGATGGCTTAAGACAATCCATGATGATTATCTCATAGTTTACCTGGGGCAGGAGTCCCACTACCAGTTATCTGGGTCCTCTTCTTAGTGTCTTACAAGACTTCAGTTAATTGCCTGCCAACCACATTTTCATTTATAGGACTGATTAGGAAATAAATCCTAGACTCATTTAGTTTATTGGCAGAATTATTTTCCTTCTGGTTTTATAACTGAAGTCTGTTGTATGGAGGCCATCCTCAGGTACAAGATCCCTGGCTCTTCATAGGCAGTTTACAATGTTAATAGTTGCTTCTTAAATCTCAGATGAAAAATTCTCTCTCCACTGTGCCAATTGTGAGTCTTATATAACTTAACTGAAACAAGGGGATAGTTTTACATTATCTTTGCAATATTCTATGAGCTAAAAGCAAAGTCACAGACTTCATCTGCGCTCAATGGGGTGAGCTGGGGGATCATATACAAGTGCACTTCACATGATGTACTCTGCATATATGTTAAATAATCAGGGTGATAACATATAACATTGACTTACTCTTTTCCCAATTTGGAACCAGGCCATTGTTCCATGTCCGATTTTATCTGTTACTTCTTGACCAGCAACCAGATTTCTCAGGAGGCAGGTCAAGTGGTCTAGAATTCCCATCTCTTTCAGAATTTTCCACAGTTTGTTTTGATTCACACATCAGAGGCTTTAGTGTACTCAATTAAGCAGAAGTATATGTTGTTTTCTGGAATTTCTTGTTTTTTCTATGATACAATGGATGTTGGCAATTTGATCTCTGGTTCCTCTGCCTTTTCTAAATCCAGCTTGAACATCTGGAAGTTCAGGGTTCACATACTGTTGAAGCCTCACTTGGAGAATTGTGAGCATTACTTTGCTAAGCACGTGAAATGAGTGCAATTGTGTGGCAGTTTGAACATTCTTTGGTGTTGCCTTTCTTTGGGATTGGAATGAAAACTGACCTTTTCCAATCCTGTGGCCATTGCTGAGTTTTCCAAATTTGCTGGCATATCGAGTGCAGCACTTTCACAGCATCATCTTTTAGGATTTAAAATAGCTCAACTGGAATTCCATCACCTCCACTAGCTTTTTTCATAGGGATGCTTCCTAAGGCCCACTTGACTTTATACTCTAGAATGTCTGGCTCTAGGTGAGTGATCACACCATTGTGGTTATCTGGGTCATGAAGAGCTTATTTATATAGCTCTTCTGTGTATTCTTGCCACCTCTTATTAACATCTTCTGCATGTTAGGTCCATACATTTCTGTCCTTTATTGTGCCCATATTTGCGTGAAATATTCTCTGGTATCTCTTATTTTCTTGAAGAGATCTTGAGTCTTTCCCATTCTATTGTCTTTCTCTATTTCTTTGCATTGATCACTAAGGAAGCCTTTCTTATCTCTCCTTGGTAGTCTTTGGAATCCTGCATTCAGATGGGTGTATTTTTCCTTTCTTCCTATGCCTTTCACTTTTCTTTTTTTCTCTGCTATTTGTAAGTCCTCGTCTGCCAACCATTTTGCCTTTTTGAATTTCTTTTTTTGGGGGAAGATTTCAATCACCACCTCCTATACAATGTTGTAAATATTTGTCCATAGTCTTTCAGGCACTCTGTCTATCAGATCGATTTTCTAGATCTATCATTTCCACTGTGTAATTATAAGGGATTTGATTTAGGTCATTACTCCATGTCATTTTCCCAACCCAGGAACAACTCAGGTCTCCTGCACTTCAGGCCCATTCTTTACCAGCTGAGCTATGAGAGAAGCCCTCTTTATTGTTAAGATCCATCAAAGTTTGTATAAGAAGATTATCTAAACTTAGATTTTTCTTGTTTGTATCATGTGGTTCTAGGAAACGCATTTTGAGTGAAACTATTCTCATTTAATATTGACAAATATTGAGTTATATTTAAAATGTTAAAACTCTAATGCAACACATGTCCTGTGAACAGTTACACTGTTAGTGAAATAAGTTCTTATGGATTTCTTCTCACTTTTTAAACTATTTTTTATCAACTTTGATTCCGTTAGATTGAGAATGTATGTATGCATATTGAATTGTGTCAGATGGGGTGAGGTGGGGAGGAAGGGAGGTAGGGAAAGAGTATATATATATATATGTATGTATATATATATGAAATAAATGCACACACGTATACATTATGAATGCACACAGAAAGAGTACACACAGTAAAGTAGAAAAAGGAATCCCAATGCAATGCAGGAGACAAAGGAGATGCAGATTCGATCCCTGGGTCAGGAAGATCCCCTGGAGGAGGAAATGGCAACCCACTCCAGTATTTTTGCCTGGAAAAATCCCACAGACAGAGGAGCTACAGTCCATGGAGTCACACAGAGTCAGACTGAAGTGACAGCGTATGTGCACATGCTCACGTGTGCACACACACACATGTATTATGAATCCACATATATGTAGATATACATTCACATATATATTTATATACTATGAATGCACACATAGAGAATGAACACAAACAAATATACCTTTTAAAGTGAACAGCAATAAAGGTAAACTCAGACACCATGGCACGTCAGACTGTAAGCTCCATCAGAGATTAAGTCTGGTTAGTTTGGGCCAAGTTGGAGAGGGGCCTAGCTCTCACAGTGCCTCCCAGTGTATGTTAGCTCTTACAGTGCCTGATGAAAACACAGTAACTTTGCTGTCAGGGGCAATCTGGCCATTTCTGTCCTTGCAACAGAATTAAGCTAATGAATAAAAAGATATATATAAAGGATCAATATTAATCTATATATAGTATACATATAAATATAGTATAAAGTTAGATAAAATAAATATTTATTTACATTGTTTTTATGAATAAAGGTATAATATGAATATAAATATTTCAATATACTTTATTCTTCAAAAAATAAAATATATTTTCTACTTTGCATATATTCTTTTATAAGGATAGTATATTTTATAAATGTGACATGCATGTGTGCATGCTTAGTTGCTCAGTTGTGTCTGACTCTTTGAGACCCCATTGGCTATATAGTGCACCAGACTCCTCTGTCCATTGGATTCTCCAGGCAAAAATACAAGCGTAGTTAGACATTCCCTTTCTCAGGGGATCTTCCCAGTCCAGAGATTGAACCCAGGACTCTTGCACTGCAGGCAGATTCTACACTGTCTGAGCCACCAGGGTAGTCCTAAACTTAAACATATTAATATATATTTAATAAAATATGTTAAAATTATAGGAAGAGATAAATAGAAAAAGAGAATAGATCATAAAGGCTCTGAAATTTTATTTTTTGAAAGTGCATATTACAAAGAAAAAAGATAAAAGTTGATTCATCAGGCCACGCTTATGAGTGATAACTGTTTTCTCTAGCAACGAAAATCTTGTTTATTTCCATAACAGTGAAGTAGAAGAAAGATTTTCTACCAATTAGTTAAGGAAATTCATATATGTTGTGGTGACTTTGGAAAGGCTTGTATTTTAAATTTCATAGTTAAGGCTGTTTTGAAAGAGTATTTGCATATTCTAGGAAGTAAATAGTATAAATTTCCTATAAGCAGTATAAAAGTGACAAATTTTGTTATTATAACTCTATCTAGATGTTGTCAGTGATAGCAAAGTACCAGAGTTTGACGGAACAGGCTTTTGAAGGGCTAAATGCTCATGTTCCTCTCTCAGCTCCCTGGGAGATTCCGGCTTGCTTCCTGACACAATGCTGATGTGGGATTTCTCATCATGGTGTTGGTATCCACACTTTGATACATCAAAAAAATTAGTGGTTTTTCATGTAGAAGTCAGGGCAGAGCCTTAAAAAAAGCAGTTAGCGTGTTCAAAAATGTACCAGAGGGAAAACTGCTGTTAACTTTGGCTGCTTTTGCCATGCGTCACCACAACCAACCCAGACTCCAGAAGGCAGGGATCAGTAGAGCACTGTGTACTGACAGACTTTGCATTTATACTTTAAAGTGAAAGGCCTTTTATGTGGTCTCCCTCCAAGAGATGAATAATAATCTACCCTAAAGGTACTAGATACCATCAAGGGTTCTTTCATCAAGGATTGTTGAAATAGTTGTTTTCCTTGTCAAGTTTCTGCAGGTGTGTTAATGGAATGCAATTATTTGTTTCATATAACCTTACTCCATTTTCTGAATGTAAGACTCATAGAAGCAGGGATATGCTTTTTTTTATTTGATAACTTCCATTTTTCTATAAAGAGTGAGCGGTATCTCATAGACCCTCCATAAATGCTTGTTGAATAATTGAATTTCTGAGAATATTCAATGCCAGAGAAATAAATATGAATTGTATCTGGTAGCTTTATCATACAAATGATTTGAAACTCAAAATCAATATATTGTGTCTTTAGTAATAATAGTAAAATGTTCCAAAGATTACAGAAAATATATAGTAAATATCATGAAACTGAAACCAGTTATGTATAAGATTATAACATAATTGGAAAACATGATCCCCCCCCCCCCCATATTATTGACAGTAGAATACTACAGATAACCCTTGAACAACATGGGTTTGTACAGCATAGGTTCACTTTTATGTGTGTGTGTGTGGTTTTTGTTTTTTTTCAGTAGAATTAGCATCTATAATCTTATTTTACAAATCTTTAAGTGTGGGGAAAAATTTGTGTTTGATTAGGGAACCACAATGTGTGTATGTATGCTAAATTGCTTCGTTCATGTCTGATTGTTTGTGATTCTGTGGACTGTAGCCCACCAAGGTCTTCTGTCCATGGGATTCTCCAGGCAAGAATACTAAAGTGTTTTGCCATGCCCTCCTCAAGGGTATCTTCCCAATCCAGGAATTGAACCCACATCTTTTATGTCTCCTGCATTGGCAGGCGGTTTCTTTACCACCAGCACGAGCTGGAAAGCCCAGGAATCACAATACATGGACTGAGAGCAACCTAGAGTCTTGATTCTATCCAAACTGTTTTAGCTTCCTGCTTTTGGGTAAGTCATTTGATGCAGAGATATCTGGATATTTGATTGGAGGAAGGGGGATAATTGGTGCTCCTAACCCCTGAGTTGTTCAAGGATCAACTGTGTTTTCAAATCACTATTGCAAAACCATTATTAATTTTATTAACTATAACAGTGTTGAATATGGTAGTCAATCATCTCCAAAAAAAAAAAAAAAAAAACTAAACAAGTACAATGACATTATTTATAGGTCAGCTACATTTCTTTTTAGAATCGAGCATGATCTAGGTTTATAGAGCATAGTATTACTGACCAAGGAGATCTGGAGGGAAATTTTCCTTTCAAGGAACAAGGCAGTGTTCAATATGGAATTTATAATAAAAGTACAATACCATGTTAGAGTGTTGTTTGAAGGCACCTGTAAGAACTTTGCCTGCAATTCTAAAGAGGTATAAAACTAGTAAAGAAAATGGATACTGCTTTTTTTTTTTCTAATATCATTTAAGTGTTTTCCCTTTATTTTTAAAATTTAAACACTATTTTCTGTTTCTTAATGTTGTAACATTTCCTTAGAAAAAGAAAGAGGAATTGAAGCCATTATTTGCACAAATCTTATATATACTTCAGGTTTGGGAAGAAGCATGCAATATTTCTCCTTAGTATACAGGAAAGAAATGCAGCAAGCTATTCTGGGCCTCCATGTAGTTTGAAACTGGAACCATGTGCTGTTTTGAATTTTTTTTTTTTGTCCTTTATTGTAATGGATTGAGCAGAAATTTCAAGCTTACAAACTTCACCGCCACTTCAGCCACTCATGAGTTTGTAACCTTAAGCTTGTGAGCATATCCTTTCCTCCACAGAGCAGAGACAATAATACCTACCTTAGAGGTTTCACTCAAGATGAGTTGAGAAAATGTATGTTTAACCACTTTGAAGACTTCATAGATGCTGAATAAAAAACACTCATGTTAAACTTTGTAGAGTGCTCACTCTGAGGTATACTTCTAAGCATGTATTTATAGCCATTTACCTAATCCTCCAAATAAATGTATGAGGTAGGCACTATTGGATCTCCATGTTAATAATGAGGTAAGTGAGACAGAGATGCTATTTCATTTGCTCCATCATAACTGGGAAGTTGAAGAACTTGAATTTAAAAAGAAGCCCCACTCTAATAAACTGCTCTTAAAATGACTAGCATTTGTCAGTTTTACTTTTTCTTTTCCTGCAATAAACATGAATCATTATCAGTTCAGTTCAGTAGCTCAGTCATGTCCAACTCTCTGCGACCCCATGAATTGCAGCACGCCAGGCCTCCCCGTTCATCACCATCTCCCGGAGCTCACTCAGACTCACGTCCATTGAGTCCGTAATACCATCCAGCCATCTCATCCTTGGTCGTCCCCTTCTCCTCCTGCCCCCAATCCCTCCCAGCATCAGAGTCTTTTCCAGTGAGTCAACTCTTTGCATGAGGTGGCCAAAGTATTGGAATTTCAGCTTTAGCATCATTCCTTCCAAAGAAATCCCAGGNATCACTCATTATCAGAGAAATGCAAATCAAGACCACAGTGAGGTACCATTTCATACCAGTCAGAATGGCTGCTATCCAAAAGTCTACAAGCAATAAATGCTAGAGAGGGTGTGCAGAAAAGGGAACCCTCTTAAACTGTTGGTGGGAACGCAAACTAGTACAGCCACTATGGAGAACAGTGTGGAGATTCCTTAAAAAACTGCCTTATGACCCAGCAATCCCACTGCTGGGCATACACACCGAGGAAACCAGAATTGAAAGAGACATATGTACCCCAATGTTCATTGCAGCACTGTTTATAACAGCCAGGACATGGAAACAACCTAGATGTCCATAAGAAAGCTGTGGTACATATACACAACGGAGTATTACTCAGCCATTAAAAAGAATATATTTGAATCAGTTCTAAGGAGATGGATGAAACTGGAGCCGATTATACAGAGTGAAGTAAGCCAGAAAGAAAAACACCAATACAGTATAATAATGCATATATATGGAATTTAGAAAGATTGTAATGATAACCCTGTATGCAAGATAACAAAAGAGACACAGATGTATAGAACGGACTTTTGGACTCTGAGAGAGAGGGAGAGGGTGGGATGATTTGGGAGAATGGCATTGAAACATGTATATTATCATGTAAGAAACAAATCGCCAGTCTATGTTTGATACAGTATACAGGATGCTTGGGGCTCGTGCACGGGGATGATCCAGAGAGATGATATGGGGTGGGATGTGGGAGGGGGTGTCAGGATTGGGAATTCATGTACACCCATGGCGGATTCATGTCAATGTATGCAAAACCAATACAGTATTGTTAAGTAAAATAAAATTAAATAAAAAAATAAAACCACCAATACTTGAACACACAAATACACATACAAATATACCCAAATACAGACAAACACATACATTTAAATAGTAATTTATATACTAAGTTGTTGGCGTGATTTCCCTAGTAAAGTATGGCAGATAAAGGGAAGGAGGAAGGATGAGAGAATCAGAGAATGAACCAAAAATGAAAGTGAGAGGGAAAACAGCACCCTAAAATATAATATAATATTTAGATCATTAAGTAAAATGTTGTGTTTATATTCAAACAAAATATATATTTTGCTTATCGCCTGGATACTAACATTACAGATAACATATATATATATAGCATACTCATTTGCCAATTCACTTACTAATGGTCCAAAGAGCAATGTCATTGATGGTGGGAATAAAATTTTCAAGTACAGCACAACTACTCAATGAAACTATTTAAGGGGGAATCCTGAAGTGGAAGGGAAAACTGGTAAGGATCAGATGCAACAGAGACTGAAATTCCTTGAGTGGATTGTAATTCTGACAATCAATGTTTCTAAACTAGATTATCAAGTCACCTTAATAACATCATGGAAAAAGTTTCATTGTATTCCTTGATTCTCAAAGCAGTCTTAAAATTTATCATGCCACCTCTGTGTATTTTTGCTACCACAAAGGATACATTACACATCACAAAGGGGATGTGTTGTGTTAATTTAATCCCAATGACTGAACATCTGAAAACCACTCTGTTCTTTAAAAGGCTGTTTTGTGAGCAATTGGTGCAACACAATTTTGCTTTGACTTTGAACAAGTCCCAGTGTCACCTTTACTCTTTTACCTAGAGCTGCATTTTATTTGCCTGAGCAACCATGGAAACACTGGGCTGATGGGTTTGTCATACACTGTGTCTTCGTGACTTTCCACTACAGAGGATAGGTTAACTGCAGTAATTCTAGCATTATACCCTAATTTCACAGTACAGCTTTTGTATTATTAGTATAAATGCGTTTTTCCATTCTAGGGTGTGTTCCACATAGGTTATTTCCTCATTGATGATGGTAGTAATTTAACAGGACTTGAAACTGGATTAACTTCTGTAGGAAGACTGATTTAGGTCAATATGGTTAAGAGGTGAACACAATGAGAAAAAGTCTTACTGTAGAAAGTGATTAATTTAATCGCTAAAAAGTGTCTCTTTCTTCGAGTAGTTTATGGATCAACAATATCACTAAGAATTGTCTATTTCTTTGAATTATTTCTAGATCAACAACACTTATCTTCAACTATTAGCTACTGTTGGAACTTAAGTACCCAATGTTGTTTTAGGAAAATAAAGTCCTAGTATATAGTATTCCTGTGTTGACTTAAAAATCAAATACTTCTTACTAAACTTATAGTAAACTTATATAAACTGGGCTTCCAGTTTAAACTTCATTGTACTGCTGAAGTCAACTTTCCTAAGATTAAATGTAAAATCAAAGAATAGAACAGGCATGGGCTCTCTTTCAGTCTTTTGAATGTGCCTTGCTCTCTCCTTCCATAGTGAATATATATATGTATATCCTTCATTTCATGGGAAATAGATGGGGAAACAGTGTCAGACTTTATTTT
>SJYV01031650.1:0-10664 GCA_006410875.1 Neotragus pygmaeus
AACCACTAGACCATTCAGGTATAACCTAAGTCAAATCCCTTATGATTATACAGTGGAAGTGAGAAATAGTGCCTAAAGAACTGTGGAAGATGGATGTTCGTGACATTGTACAGGAGGCAAGGATCAAGGCCATCCTCAAGATGAAGAAATGCAAAAAGGCAAAATGGTTATCTGATGAGGCCTTAAAAATATCTGAGAAAAGAAGAGAAGCAAAAGGCAAAGGAGAAAATGNAACTGTGGAAGATGGATGTTCGTGACATTGTACAGGAGGCAAGGATCAAGGCCATCCTCAAGATGAAGAAATGCAAAAAGGCAAAATGGTTATCTGATGAGGCCTTAAAAATATCTGAGAAAAGAAGAGAAGCAAAAGGCAAAGGAGAAAATGAAAGATATACCCATTTGAATGCAGAGTTCCAAAGAATAGCAAACAGAGAAAAGAAACTATTCCTCAGTGATCAATGTAAGGAAACAGAGGAGAACAATAGAATGGGAAAGACTAGTGATCTCTTGAAGAAATTTAGATATTCCAAAAGAACATTTCATTCAAAGATGGGCTCAATAAAGGACAGAAATGGTAGGGACATAACAGAAGGAGAAGATTTTAAGAATAGGTGGCAAGAATACACAGAAGAACTGTAAAAAAAAAAAAAAAAAAAAAAACTCTATGACCCAGATAATCACAATGGTGTGATCACTCACCTAGAGCCAGACATCCTGCAATGCAAACTCAAGTGGGTCTTAGGAAGCATCACTATGAACAAAACGAGTGGAGGTGATGGAATTCCAGTTGAGCTATTACAAATCCTAAAGGGTTATGCTGTGAAAATGCTGCACTCAATATGCCAGCAAATCTGGGAAACTCAGCAGTGGCTGAAAGACTGGAAAATATCAGTTTATTCCAGTCCCAAAGAAAGGCAATGCCAAAGAATGCTCAAACTACTGCACAATTGCACTTATCTCACATGCCAGTAAAATTCTCCAAGCCAGGCTTCGACAATACGTGAAGTGTGAACTTTCAAATGTTCAAGCTTGATTTAGAAAGGCACAGGGACCAGAAATCAAATCGCCAACATGCATTGGATCATCAAAAATTCCACAGAGTTCCAGAAAAATATCTACCTCTACTTTACTGACTATAATGACACCTTTGAATGTGTGTATCACAAAAAACTGAAAAATTTTGAAAGAGATGGGAATACCATACCACCTGACTTGCCTCTTGTGAAATCTCTATGCAGGTTAGAAAGCAACAGTTAGAACTGGACATGGAACAACAGACTGATTCCAAATAGGAAAAGGAGTACATCAAGGCTTATATTGTAACCATATTTATTTAACTTATATGCAGAGTACACCATGAAAATGCTGGGATGGATGAAGCACACACTGGAATCAAGATTTCTGGGAGAAATATCAATAACCTCAGATATGCAGATAATACCACCTTAATGGCAGAAAGAGAAGAAGAATTAAAGAGCCTCTTGATGAAAGAAGAGAAAAAAATTTGGCTGAAAACTCAGCATTCAGAAAACTAAGACCATGGCATCTGGTCCCACCACTTCATGGCAAATAGATGGGGAAGCAATGAAAACAGTGAGAGACTATTTTTCTGGGCTTCAAAATGACTGCAAATGGTGACTGCAGCCATGAAATTAAAAGATGCTTGCTCCTTGGAAGAAAAGTTATTACCAATCTAGACAGCACATTAAAAAACAGAGACATTACTTTGCCAGCAATGGTCCATCTAGTCAAAGCTATGTTTTGTTTTGTTTTGTTTTCCAGTAGTCATGTATGGATGTGAGAGTTGTACTATAAAGAAAGCTGAGCACTGAATAATTGGTGCTTTTGAACTGTGGTGTTGGAGAATATTTTTGACAGTCCCTTGGACTGCATGGAGATTCAAAAAGTCCATTTTGAAGGAAATCAGACTTGAATATTCATAGAAAGGACTGATGCTGAAGCTGAAACTTCAATATTTTGGCCACCTAGTGGAACGAAATGACTCATATCAAAAGTCTTCAATGCTGGGAAAATGGAAGGGGGAGCAGAAGGTGATGCAAGAAGATGAGATGTTGAGTGGCTTCACCGACTCAATGGACATGAGTTTGAGTTTACTCCAAGAGTTGGTGGTGGACAGGAAGGCCTGGCATGCGGCAGTCTATGGCATCATGAAGAGTTAGACATTATTTAGTGCCTGAAATGAACTGAACTGACTGAAGCAAAGAGGAAGAAATAAGAGAGAGGAAAAATAGAGGAAATGCAACAAGGGAAAAAAAGAATCACATCCAAGTTCTTCATTCCAGAGAAGGGCAGTACCAAAGAATTTTCAAACTACCAGACAGTTGCACTCCTCTCCCATATTATTAAGGCTATGCTTAAAATCTTGCATTATAGGCTTCAATATTATGTGAACTGAGAATCCCCAATGTCCAAGCTGTGCTTAGAAAAGGTAGAGGAACCAGAGATCAAATTGCACACATTCTCTGTATCCTAGAGAGAGCAAGGGAATTCCAGAAAAACTTGACCTCTGTTTCATCAAGTACACTAAAGCCTTTGATGGTGTGGATCATAACAAACTGTGGAAAACTCTTGAGATAGGATTACCAAACTCTTGAGATAGGGTTACCAAACTAGCATACCTTTCTCCTAAGAAACCTGTATGTGGGTTTAGAAGCAACAGTTAAAATCCTGAATGGAACAACTAACAGGTTCAGGATTGAGAATGGAGTATGACAAGAGTGTTATCCTATTTGTTTGTTTGTTAATATATACATAGAGCACATCATCAGAAATGCTGGACTGGATGAGTTACAAGCTGGATTCAAGATTGCTTGGAGAGATATCACCATCCTCAGAGAAGCAGATGATACCACTCTAATGGCAGTAAGCAAAGAGGAACTAAAGAGTGAGAGCCTCAACTTCAGGGTCAGTCCTTCCAATGAATATTCAGGACTGATTTTCCAGCCCCATCATTTCATGACAAATACAAGGGTAAAAGCTGAAAGCAGTGACAGATTTCCTCTTCTTGGGATCTCAAATCACTGTGGATAGTGACTGCAGTCATGAAAACAGAAGATGATGGCTTCTTGGCAGGAAAGCTATGACAAACCTAGACAGTATGTTAAAATCCAAAGATATCATTTTGACAACTAATGTCTGTATCAGTTCAGTTCTGTCACTCGGTTGTGTCCAACTCTTTGTGACCCCATGAACCACAGCACACAAGGCCTCCCTGTCTATCATCAACTCCCGGAGTCCACCAAAACCCGTGTCCATTGAGTAGGTGACACCATCCAACCATCTCTTCCGCTGTCATCCACTTCTCCTACTGCCCTCAATGTTTCCCAGCATCAGGGTATTTTCCAATGAGTCAGCTCTTTGCATCAGGTGGACATAGTATTGGAGTTTCAGCTTCAAAATCAGCCCTTCCAATGAACACCCAGCATAGTCAGAGCAATAGTCTTTGCAGTAATTATGTAGGGTTGTCAGAGCTTGACCATAAAGAAGGCTGAGCACTGAAAAATGGATACTTTTGAAATGCATTGCTGAAGAAGGCTCTTGAGATTCCCTTGGACAGCAAGGAGATCAAACCAGTCAATCTTAAAGGAAATTAACACTGAATACTCATTGGATGGACTGATGTTGAAGCTCCAATACTTTGGCCACCTGATGCTCAGAGCCAACTCATTGGAAAATACCTTGATGCTGGGAAAGAGTGAAGGAAGAAGAAGAGGCTGACAGGGGTGAAATGACTGGATGGCATCACTAATGCAATAGACATGAACTTGGGCAAATTCCAGGAGTTCGTGGAGGCCTGGAGTGTTGCAGTCCATGGGGTTATGAAGAGTCAAATATGATTTGCTGACTGAACAACAACATATGAGTTCAAGATAACAGCCTTAATTGTTGGTGTAAAATAGGCAGAATAACTTGGAAAGATTAGTGTGTCAAGGAAAGTTTTGTTTTTCTCTTCTTTTTTTTCTTGAATTTAGCTGTTATTTCAAGAGATATATTGCCCAACTTCTTTTAAAATAGCTTATTTCTTTTAAAATTAGACTTATTTTAAACAAAATGTATTTTCAATAATAATAAAGGAGTATTTCAAGGCTGTATATTGTCACCCTGCTTATTTAATTTATATGCAGAGTACATCATGAGAAACAACATCATGAGAAATGCTGGACTGGAAGAAACACAAGGTGGAATCAAGGTTACCAGGAGAAATATCAATAACCTCAGATATGCAGATGACACCACCCTTATGGCAGAAAGTCAAGAGGAACTAAAAAAGCTCTTGATGAAAGTGAAAGAGGAGAGTGAAAAAGCTGGCTTAAAGCTCAACATTCAGAAAACAAAGATCATGTCATCCGGTCCCATCACTTCATGGGAAATAGATGGGGAAACAGTGNCACCCTTATGGCAGAAAGTGAAGAGGAGCTAAAAAGCCTCTTGATGAAAGTGAAAGAGGAGAGTGAAAAAGTTGGCTTAAAGCTCAACATTCAGAAAACGAAGATCATGGCATCCGGTCCCATCACTTCATGGGAAATAGATGGGGAAACAGTGTCAGACTTTATTTTGGGGGGCTCCAAAATCACTGCAGATGGTGACTGCAGCCATGAAATTAGAATATGCTTACTCCTTGGCAGAAAAGTTATGACCAACGTAGATAGCATGTTCAAAAGCAGAGACATTACTTTGCTGACTAATGTCCGTCTAGTCAAGGCTAGGGTTTTTCTTGTGGTCATGTATGGATGTGAGAGTTGGACTGTGAAGAAGGCTGAGTGCCAAAGAACTAATGCTTTTGAAATGTGGTGTTGGAGAAGACTCTTGAGAGTCCCTTGGACTGGAAGGAGATCCAATCAGTCCATTCTGAAGGAGATCAGCCCTGGGATTTCTTTGGAAGGAATTATGCTAAAGCTGAAACTCCAGTATTTTGGCCACCTCATGCGAATAATTGACTAATTGGGAAAGACTCTGATGCTGGGAGGGATTGGGGGCAGGAGGAGAAGGGGACGACAGAGCATGAGATGGCTGGATGGCATCATGGACTCGATGGACAATGGGTCTGAGTGAACTCCGAGAGATGGTGATGAAAAGGGAGGCCTGGCATGCTGTGATTCAAGGGGTCACAAACAGTCAGATACAACTGAGCGACTAAACTGAACTGAAAGGTCCTATTGTCTAAAACTGACACTAAAGAGCTGACATGTATTACTTATGAAAATAGGACAAAGAAAACTAATCTTTTAAGATAGTTATGTATTCAACTATTACTTAATGAGTACCTATTATGTATCTTACAATATTCTGAATAATTGTAATCTTCTTTGGGACAGATAATCAAGAGAACAGAAAGAGAAAATTAGTTTAGTTAGTTTCTCTTAGAAAATTCTAAGAGAATTGCTAATTCTGTCATAGGAAGTGTATTAAAGGAATGCAAGGAAGTTTCAATAGATAGAAGCCATTAATATAATCCATCATACACCCAAAAAAGATTAAAGATAAAAAGTCCATATTATTTTCTTAAATGCCAAAAATAAAGCTTATTATCAGAACAAGTATTTTTTATAAAACATTTAAAATTAACATATGTACTTTCTTAACATGATGGTTAGATAAATGATAAAAGATAGATAGAAGTAAAAACTGGTGAACACAGAAATAGATACCTAAATCCAAAAGTGAGTATCATATTTAACTTGATAAAATCAGGAAATCTAGGCTGCCAATAATCTCACAGTTAGCTAGTATTGGCAGCATTAGACAAAATAGTTAGACAAGAGTACTAAACACTTATGTATGAAATTTTTTAAAATAATAAATCTATCTCTATTTTCATACATGCTTATTTATCTTAAAATTCTAAAAGAACCAAGTTAAAAATAATATCACAAAATTTAATAACTTACTAAACAGAAACATAAAATTAAAATGTATAGTTATATGTTGATTTATATACATATTACAAATATGGAAAAGTAGCATACACAGAGGCAACATATCAAATAATGTGAAACATATCCTTTTAAAATTGACAATGAGATGATTTAACAACCACATATGAAACTTTGTATTCTGTAAGAAATTAAAAAAAAATCTAATTGAAATATGAAATTTAAAAATATGAAAAATTGTAAAACATTTGAATTCATTTGTAGTTGGAAACTGAAATAAAGTTTTAAAAATCTAACCCCAAACCAAGATGTAATTAGGAAAGCACCTTAATAAAATTAACTAAGGGGAAACAAATAAACATAAATATTATAAGCAAAGTGAAATAAATACTACAAATCAGCAAATAAGTCAACTTACATCACAAATTCATGAGACAAATAAGGTAGAAAATTAAAAGACTAGTAACCTAATAGATAAATCAAAGTTTAGAACAGACAGATCCAAGATAACAAAATGCAGTGGCCATTAAGAAATAGAGCAATGAAAAGTGGAAGTTCACTGAAAGATAATTTCCCCTGTCATCTGAATGACAAAAAGTGTAAAAGTTGGACAACAAAGCTTAGTAGTGAAGTTATACAGTAAGAGATATCATATTTTGCTTGTAGAAAGGCAAAATTGTACAAAAATAGTGGAGTGGATTTTGGCAATATTTATCATGCATGCTTTTGTGTTAAGTCACTCAGTTGTTCAATGTTGTAAATCTCTTTGTGACTGACCCCATGTACTGTAGCCCACCAGGCTTCTCTGTCCATGGAATTTACAAAGGCAAGCATACTGGAACATGGTGCCATTTCCTACTCCAGGGGATCTTCCTGACTTAGTGAACAAGCTCATGTCTCTTGCATCCTTTACATTTGGCAGGCAGATTCTTTACTGCTGAGTCACATGAGAAGTGACTTAATATTTTTCATAGTTTTATAACAATTAACTCTGAATCAAAAGTTTTAATTTTGGAAAACTACCCTTACACAAAGGTAAACATATGATTTATAGACAATGTTAATCAATCTTCAATATATATGAAAGTCCAAAAACAATTAAAATGCCCTTTAATATATAACTAGTTGAAAAACTTGCTTCAGTCATAGAGCAATGTGTACATTTGCCTACAAAAATTGGTGAATCACACCACCAAATCTTAACGTGGAGTAATATCTAGGACATATTATAATTAGAGGGGAGAGGATGAAGTTCTTTGTCTAACGAAGGAGGAAGGGAATTTTTAATACAATAGCATTATGTGTAATTTATAAATGTGTACTATCAGTACAGTTCAGTTCAGTCACTCAGTTTCCTACTCTGTAACCCCATGACTGCAGCATGCCAGGCTTCCCTGCCCATCACCAATTCCTGGAGCTTGCTCAAGGAAGTCCATCAAGTCAGTGATGCCAACCAACCATCTCATCCTCTGTTGTCCCCTTCTCCTCCACCCTTCAATCTTTCCCAGAATCAGAATCTTTTCCAATGAGTCAGTTCTTCACATATGATCAAACATATATTTTAAAAATGTATATATAAGATGCAGATATTGTATATATTTTGCTTTTATTAACAAAGAAAAGAGTAGAAAATAAATAGAAGAAAAGAAAAAACTAACTGCAAGTAAAAAAAAAAAGTAGCCGCAAGTAAACTGTGTATGGGAAAAGTAGAATTGTATCTCTTATGTGAAAAGAAATATTTATATTTATATGGAATATGGAATATGGAGATAGAAATGAGATGTGATAGAAATGAGACATGCAGATTTTTCTTATGTACTTTTCACTTTGATTTTATGTAAGTCCTGTCTACCAATAATTATAAGAAATATTTAATTGCCCCAAAGTTAGATCAAACTGATATAAATTATCCTAACTCTGTATCCAGGTATGGAATGATCATACATAAAAAGAAACTTTTCTCTTGATTTTAAGACCAGGTAGTAACTAAATGGGCTTCCCTTGTAGCTCAGCTTGTAAAGAATGCTCCTGCAATGGGGGAGACCTGGGTTTCATCTTTGGATTGGGAAGATCTCCTGGAGAAGGGAAAGGCTACTCACTCTAATATTCTGGCCTGGAGAATTACATGAACTGTATAATCCATGGGGTCACAAAGAGTCAGACACAACTGAGTGACTTCCACTTCCAGTGACTCAATGTCCCTAATGAGATTTATTCTAAAAACAGAAAGCCTCACAAATATTAAATTTTATTCAATTATTTTAGCTTTGTAATATTGTTATTATTATTTCAAAATTATTGTATGTAATTTTAAAGATGAAGCAGGTAAGCAATTCTGTCAATATTCTTAAGGAACTAAAATATATAACACATTAAATTGGACACAAATATAATAATAACTACAGTTAAGTGATAATCATGTTAATAGTGAGAATACTCTTAAACACAAATAAGTAGTATGTCCGAGTTCTATTATAAAAGTCCAAAGAGTTTTATTCTTTTATAATAAAATGACTCAAGTGATGTAATGATTGATTAGAACATATGAACACTATTTATATTGTTACTAGAACAAAATGGCAAAAGGAAAAATTTTAAAGCAATCAGAAAATTTAAAATAGGTGCCTAATATTAAGTGCTGTTAATGGAATGCAAGATGGTGTTTACATTAAAAATAACAAGTTTTTATTTGTTAGAAGTATGTACTAAATATTTACAGATAACAGATGACTTGGATCTGATTTTGAATGGTTCAAGGGGAGGAAAAAAACAGAGCAGATGGGAAAAACAAGATTAGCAGAAAGCTGATAATTGTTGAAGCTGAGTTGTGAGTACATGAGGATTCAATATACTTCAAACTTTACTTTTTTGTATATATTTAATATTTCCATGATTAAAAAAAAGTTTAAATATGTAATGTGTACTTGGTCTAAAATTTGACTGTCTAAATAACATATAAAGTTTAAATATATCAAAATTTTAAATGATATGCATATTAAAATATATAAATATAATATAGTTTATTGCATCTTATCTTCCTTTATTCAACATACATACAAAAATCTATAGAAACATGAAAAAGCTTGAAATAGTGTGGCACACAAGGCCACCCACCTAGCATACAACATCAGCTGAATAAGTAATATGTTGACAGATATTGTCAAAAAATTATCATCATATCCAAATCAATCTCAGTAACACTGATAATGAAAATTCACAGTATGCTTTGAGTTCTTGTAAATTTTATTCAAGAAAAAACAGCATTCAATTCATGCATCAACTCCCTTTTTTTTTCTTACTGTTCTAGATACCTAATCTTTCCTTTTTAATAACTCTTATGATATTTTTGGGTTTCCCTGGATTCTGATGGTAATGAATCCACCTGCAATTCAGGAGATCTGGGTTCAAAATCTGGGTTGGGAAGACTCCCTGGAGGAAGTCATGACAACCTACTCCAGTATTCTTACCTGGGAAATCCTATGGATGGAGGAGCCTGGAGGGCTACAGTCCACGATGCAGCAATGAGTTGGACACACCTGAGCAATTAAGCACATGGTGAGCTTTAGATACACAAAAGAAAAAATTAAAAAAAAAAAACTATTAAAGGAGTAATATAAAATTTCTGATATCTATACTTAACATATTTCTTTTTCTGACTCAATTCATCTCAACAAATGTTCATTAAATTCCTGGCATTGATTTTCACACTGAGGATAAAGCAATGAATTAACAAAAGCTCCTTCTCATACAAAGCTTATCATCTAGGAAGGAACATTGGATGACACAAAAATCAGTCAATGATAATTGCTGTGAAGGAAAGTAAAGCAGGATATAGAATGTGGAAGGCACTTATGTTATGTGTGAGGTTGGGACAGCCTTTCTTATCAGGTAACAGCAATGTAAACCTGAAGAAAATTAAGGAGTAAATCAGGCCCCTATCAGGTGTAAAAGATTTTTCACACAGAGGAAATGTAACAAAATCCCAGAGATGGAAGCCACTCTGACATAGCTTATTAATCAAAAGGAGGCCAGAGTGACTGGAGCAGATAAAGTAAGGTGTGCATCCGAAATCAAGTAGTTATCTAGAGGTTGCATAAAGCAAGACATAGCAGGTGACTGCTTTGTTTTTATTTAGAGTGAAGAGCTTTGAGTCCAAAAGTGATATGATGTAGCTTCCATTTTAAATAGCCTTTCTACAGTGTGGAAAATAATGACTGAACCTCACGTAAGTTTTTGATGTTTCCTAGAAATTATAACAAATTCCTCTATGCCATTTATTCTTCCTTTCTCCTTGAAAACCATCTGCTTTTCTCCACCCTCCAAGTCCTTTTTCATCTTTATTATTTACATTAGTAATGGCACTAACTGTCCCATTTAAATTTTGTGATCTGAGGAAATAGGACACACATGTTTTACCTCTCATTCACTTGCTTCTGTGATCATAAATTCTGCCTTTATTCTTATTCTGTATTAATGATCCAAATTAAGAAACCTTCTACCAATTTTCAAATGAAGCTTACTTTGGGTATACTCAGTAATTGTACTTCAGATATTCTTCTTTCTTTCTTTAGCATAATTTTTTTTCTCTCTGCTTTGGATAATTTTCATATTCATACCAATATGAAAATGTAGAACAGTCTTGATTCTACTTGGCTTTGTGGTCAGTGCTTTATTTTTTTTTTTAATTTAAAAATTTTTTTAAATTTATTTATTTATTTATTTTTTAATTTGACTTTACAATACTCTATTGGGTTTGCCATACATCGACAT
>SJYV01031653.1:0-41585 GCA_006410875.1 Neotragus pygmaeus
CTCTATGCGACCCCATAGATGGCAGCCCACCAGTCTCCCCAGTCTTTGGATTCTCCAGGCAAGAATACTGGAGTGGTTTGCCATTTCCTTCTCCAATGCATGAAAGTGAAGTCGCTCAGTCCTGTCCAACTCTTAGCAACCCCATGGACTGCAGCCCAGCAGGCTCCTCTGTCCATGGGATTTTAAAGGAAGGAGTACTGGAGTGGGGTGCCATTGCCTTCTCCATATCTAGAGCAGGATTTGTAGAAATTAATACATGAGAAAACATACCAAAATGTTCTATGATTATAATAAGGCCAAAAATTCCATTCATTAACCATACACCTTCCATGTGGAAGCACTAAGATTTAGGGTGACTGTACAGATAAATAAATAATGCCCCCAAACCCTTCAGGTAAGTTTACCATAAACTAACAATTTTGATAGTAACATGAGAATGTTTCTTCCTTGAAAACTTAAAGAGCATAAATAATACAGTATCTCAGATGAGGTGACATGTGAACTGGGTCTTGGATAACATAAGATGTCTTTCTGGTATACAAAGGACAAAGAAGGATTGTAGAGTTAGAAATAGTAACAAAAAAGTGAGATATAAAAGGGCTCCCAATGTTGCAAGGGATAGTGACCACCCTGATGTTACTACTCAGATAGTAGTGCAAGAATGGTGTAATGAATGGTGAGCATCCTGATGTTACTACTCAGATATGTGCTGTAGATAAATAATTCTGAAGTCAATGAGGAAAATACATTGGAAGTGGAAACTGGATACTGGGTCACTGGTTTGCAAGCTTAGCCATTAATAGTTTAGGAAGGCATTAACAGTATCATACACTTGATATTTCTGGTGCAGAGATCAAGTAAAATGATCTACATCTAGGTTTGAAGATCAGTTGAGAGGTGGACATCATTGCTTAAAAGCATTTGGGGAAGACCAAATTAGAACACAAAATACGGATTGCTTGTTTAAATGGATTTGGGAGACATCTTATTTTCGATTAATTTATAAGTTTGGAATGAATTATAAAGTGTTTAAATAAATCTCCAAATAAGGTTAATATTATCTCCAAATAATTCTAAAATATAAAGCTATCTGAATAACTAAGTCTTTTAATAGTAGAAGCATAATATTTTCCCTGAGATTGTATCTTTAGATAACCCTGGAGTCCCAGATTGCTTTTAGTTCTCTAAGATTAACTTCTTAATGTCTCATAGATTTCTACTGAGATTATAACTATTCTACTTTACACTGGTAAAAGAAAATATAGTCAAATTCCTTGGGGATGTGATCTAATCACAGCCGAAATATGGCATCTGAGAAACCATTTCTCACAGACTAATATTGGCTCACACAAGTTATTATTCCACTGGAATTATCCTTTCATGGGAGAACTAATGTTAGTTTTAATTTTAGTATTAGTACTGTATCCTTCTTCTTGAAACATAGTTTCAATATTCCTAGCAATTCATAACTTTAAAAAAACACATTGATAGAAGGATATTTGAGATTTCCATCGTTTTGTTTCAAAAAAAAAAACAAAACAAAATATTTTAGGGAAACAACTGCTGATCAGGATAAACCAGGATTGCTTTGCAATATATAAAACTTAATTCAAAGATAGAAACAAAGTAAACAAAGGTACTTATGGCAGAAGAAAGTAAATACATTTAAGATATTGACTTGAAGATCTAATGGAAATTTCCTTAACACAAGTTGCTAACCAGTGAAATATTGCAATTAATTGTGGAAACTTCTTCAGAATACTTAAATAGATTAATTTATTCCCAGTTATATGTTCCTAGCAATAAACACAAAGGGGGAAAGTTTAGCTTAATATTCCACACATTAGAGGACCAACAAAGCAAGGAATCTCTCTTCATAGGAGTCCAAACCTCTGGGATCGAATAGTGAAAATCTGAGGTGGAGCTCATGTAATAACAATAGAAACAAAATGCACAATAAATGAAAAGCACTTGAATCATCCCCAAACCAATCCATTCTCTTCAGTCCATGGAAAAACTGTGTTGCATGAAACTGGTCCCCAGTGTACAAAAGGTTGGGGGATATTGCATAAACTGCAGATTAAAAGACAGTTTCTTACATCAAAACAATAAGAGAATTTGGGGGGGTTATTTTTGTACACTAAAATGGAAAAAGTAAAGATATTATACTACAATATTATAAAAAACAAAGAAAAATATTTAGATAATTCTAGGAGAACACTGTTGAAGCAAGATTTTGAAGTGTGAATCAATGATTTTGCAATTCTATTTAGAGGATAAAGTGAAATTCTATTTTATAATTATAAAGGTTGTTTTCTGGTATGAAATTGTACACAAAAGAAGATTAAAGCATGGAAATAACAGTACTTTATTACCTCAAAGTTATTTAATATCTGTTAGTATCATGGTGGCCCAGAGGTAAAAATTCTGCCTGCAATACAGGAGACTCAGCAGATACGGGTTTGATCCCTGGGTTGGAAAGATCCTCTGGAGGAAGAAATGGCAACCTATTCAGTATTCTTACTGGGAAAATCCCATGGACAGAGGAGCCTGGCAGCTACAGTCCATAAGATGGCAAAGAGTTGGACACAACTTAGCAACTGAGCATGGTGAGCACTGAGCACCATAGGTGAAAAAATGTTTCCACTCTCTTCAAAGTATTTGTGGAGTATTGATTAAACTTTATGTAGGGAGCTACTTCTTGTAATTGTAGCATAAAAATAGTTGGACAATTCTCTGAAGAAAACAAAAATAAAACTGGGCTAAATTGTCTCAAAGGGACTTTCCAGGGTCCTGAAGTGAAAAAAAACAAACAATAGACAAAAAATTTAGAAATGTTGACTCTGGCTGAGCTCTTCTGGAAATTTTAGTCGTGTTGATCCTGAAAGAGCCTGTGGAGCAAAATTCAAGAGAAACTACAGTATTTATCCAATATTGAAACTGTTTCTTCACCCAAATATAGCTCCATCAGCTGGGTATTAGGGACTGAAGGTGGCTGACTACTTTGCAGAGAAAAGAAGCAAAAGGAAGACCTTTAAAAGCTTAGGCTTAAAAAAAAAAAAATGTATGGTGACATTAATGTCTCACACAGGGTAAGGAAGGGAGTCATTGTGCTGTTTGAGTCCAGGCAAATGAAAAATCAATAACCTTAAAAAATAAAACAGAAGAACGTCCCTACAAAGTATAATCTATAATACGTAGTTTTCAACCAAAAATTACTAGAAAAGCAAAAAATAATAATAATAAAGATTATTCATATTGAAGAAGAAAAAATAGTCAACAGAAACTGACTTAGTGTGAGCACATGCTTAATTAAGCACACAAAAACTTTAAACCAATGATTTTAATATTTTCATATAACTAAAAGACAAAGATTGGATTGAAGGCGAGAGGAGAAGGGGACGACAGAGAATGAGATGGTTGGATGGTATCACTGACTCAATGGACATGAGTTTGAGTAAACTTCAGGAGTTGGTGATGGACAGGGAGGCCCGACATGCTGCAGTCCATGGGGTCGCAAAGAGTCAGACATAACTGAGCAACTGAACTGAACAGAAAATAGAAATATTTTTAACGCCAATGGAAATATATTAAGGATGACACAACAATATTCTATTGGTAAAATATATAGTCATCAAAAGAAAAACTTCACAATGTGTTAGGCAGCATTTTAGAGATGGAAAAAGAAAGAAATATTGAATTGAAAAATGAATTAGTAGTGATTAGTTAATACAAAAATCAGAGCAAACTTAACAATGAATGGTATCAGAGAGCCCATATTCTAGTATTGTGAAACAATACTATGCAATCCAACATATAAATGACTCTCCCAGAAAGGAGAGAAAGAATTAAAAGTACATGACAGTGAAAGTGTTAATCGCTAAGACATTTCCCACTCTTTTGCGACCCCATGGACAGTCCAGGCTCGTCTGTCCTTGAGATTCTCCAGGCAAGAATACTGGAATGGGTAGCCATTCCCTTCTCCAAAGGATCTTCCTGACCCTGGGATCGAACCCAGGTATTGCACATCACAGACAGAGTCTTTACCACATGAGCCACCAAAAAGTATATACTGGGAAAAAAAAAAAATACTTGAAAACTTCCAAAATTTAGGTAAAACTTTAATTCACACATCCAATAAGATCCATAAAATCCATAAAAGATCAAAACAAAGAGACTTAGGAATAGACACACCCCAATCAAACTGTTAAAAGCCAAAACTAAACTGAAAATCTTAAAGGCAGAAGGAGAAAACTGGCATCGCACATAGGAAACAACAATCTGTTAATGAATGGCTAACTTCTCATCAGAAACAATAGAGAGCAGAAAGCAGGGGGATGATAAGGTGAAAGTGATACACACACACACACACACACACACACACACACACACCTATACAAACTACCAACCAGAAATTCTACATTAAGCAAAATTTTCTTTCAGAAGTCAACGTAAAATAAAACCATAAAAAGCTACTCATATTTCTCTTATAAACAGAGAATTTATGTTTAGAAGTACTGTTCTACTAGAAATAGCAAATAAAGTCCTTCAGATTGAGATCTGAACTCAGCTGGACAGGAAAAAAGGAAGAACAATAGAAATGGTCAATATAAAAGCAATGAAAAATAATGATATACACACACCACACATCAGGAGAGAGAGCAAGCAAATGAAGATCTTCTAGGGAATAGTTGTTTTTTAACCAGTGTAAGTAAATAATAACATAAAATACATTATTGTAAATAAAGAATACATAATGCAAACTTTAGAGCAGCCATTAGAAAGCTAAGAGCAGGAACAAGGCAAGGAAATCTGCTGTCACACTGCTTTTCAATATTGGAAAGGAATTTCTAGTCAATAATATAAGCAAAGGAAAAAAAAAAGTCACACGACTGGAAAATAAGAAGCAAACCTGCCTATTCACATGTGGTACGATATGTGTAGAAAATCTTATAATTTCTATAAAAGAGTCATTGAAATTGATAAGTGAATTTAACAAAGTTTCAGAATACAAATCAATATTCAAAATAAATTATATTTCTATATACAATTACCAATCAATCTAAAAACACAAGTTTACAAAAATTCTATTTACAAAACAATTAAAAAATTGTAAAAAAATTGATAGAAGATGTGCAATGCATGTATGCTAAAAACTGTAAAAGAATGTTAAGAACAAGTAAAGAAGATCTATATAATGTGTCAGTCATAAACTATTTCATGTATTGGAATATTCAGTCTTGTCAAGGAGCCAATTTTCTCTAAACTGATATATGATTAAAAATATTGCCTGTGAAAACCTTAGGTTTTAATCAGAAAGTGACAGGCAGATATTTTTTAATATGGAAATTCAAAGTATCTAACTTGTGAAAACAATTTTGAAAAGTAGTGCCAAGTTGGAGAGGGCAATGGCACCCCACTCCAGTACTCTTGCCTGGAAAATCCCATGGACGGAGGAGCCTGGTGGGCTGCAGTCCATGGGGTCACTAAGAGTTGGACACAACTGAGCGACTTCACTTTCACTTTTCACTCTCATGCATTGGAGAAGGAAACAGCAACCCACTTCAGCGTTCTTGCCTTGAGAATCCCAGGGATGGGGGAGCCTGGTGGGCTGCCGTCTATGGGGTCACACAGAGTTGGACACGACTGAAGTGACTTAGCAGCAGCAGCAGTACCAAGTTGGAAGACTTATTTTACATGATATCAAACTCCACCTTGGGGTTCCATAGTAATCAAGAGAGTGCGTTATTAGTTAAAGCCTACACATAGTAGAGATTCAGATATTGACCCAAAGACATATGGTTAATTGATTTTTCACAAAAGTACCAAGGGAATTCAATAGGGAAAAGTATAGCATTCTCAGTAAGTAGTGGTATAACAACTAGATACACAAATGACAAAAAAGAAAAAAAAAGTTTTGCTTTCACCACATTCTATTCACAATAATTACCTCATAGTCCATCATAGTCATAAATGTAATTGAAAGTGAAAGTGAAAGTCACCCACTCGTGTCCGACTCTTTGCGACCCCGTGGTCTGTAGAGTTCACTGAATTCTCCAAGCCAGAATACTGGAGTGGATAGCCGTTCCCTTCTCCAGATAAATGTAATTACTAAAATAATAAAATATCTGACACAAAACATGAGAGAAATTTGTTTTGTGTTTTGAGATTAGGCAAACTTCCTTAGATAGAAACAAAAGCTAAAAGGAAAATCTCGTAAAAAGGAAATCTTAATAAATTGTACTCTGTCAAAATTAAAATTTTTTTATCGAACAAAACCTATCCAACTTTATTTATTTGATCACAAAGCCTGTGCTCATAGTGGCTAACAGCATGCACAGAAGTTAGTGTATTGCTTTTAAATGCAGGGAAAAGATGCAAGGCTTTAATTTTTGAGAACAGTCTAAAAAACAAAACAACCTTGCTCAATACTGAAAAACAGTATTCACAAGCAGTATGTGTATCTACTACTAATAATACTCCATATTACATCAGAGAAAATTAAAAAACAAAATTGAGTATATACACTTCATCGTAAAGGCAATGTATACATATCTTTACCAATAAGCTTTGAATGAAATGTCATAAAACCGACTAAAACAGTCAGGTCTCTTCTGGACAAGAGTTCATTACTAAAAACACCTCAAACATAGCTGTTTATTTTTTATTTTTAATTTAATTTGTATTTTATATTGGAGTATAGTAGATTTATAATGTGTTAGTTTTGGGTATACAGTAAAGTGATTCAGTTATGCATATTTCAATTCTTTTTCAGATTCTTTTCCTATGCAAATGCTTTACCATCTGAGCCACCAGGGAAGTCCATAGTTTATTATAGAATATTGAATAAAGTTCCCTGTGTATGCCCTCGTAGATTATCTATTTTATATATAGTAGTGTGTATATGTTAATTCAAAACCCTTAATTTATCCCTTCCCCCACCTTTCACTTTTGGTAACCATAAATGTGTTTTTTATTTCTGTGAGTCTATCTCTGTTTTGTAAATAAGTTAATTTGTATCATTTTTTTTAAGATCCACATATAAGCGATATATTTGTCTTCATCTTTTTCAATGTTTGTCCTTAAAAACACAGTTAAAAAATGCAAGACACAGACTGGAAGAACATGTTTCAAAAATATAAATCTCAGAAAGTACATGTATCAAAAATACATAAAGAATTCTTACAACTTGACAATAAGATAACCCGATAAATAAATATGCAAATGATTTAAATAAACACATAACCAAAGGAGATGTTTAAGGGGCATATAAGCATTATCACACATAAAAAGATGCTCAAAAACCTAGTTAGTGGGAAAATAGAAATTAAAACAACAATGTGATACCACTGTGTACCCACTGAAACGGATAAAATTAAAGAGACTTGCTTTTGGCAGTTGCTCTGTATGTGTGTGTGTGTGTTAAGAAAAACAAACATTTACCATAGGACCTGGCAATTTATTTCAGGAGTATATCCAAGAGAAATGAAAACATGTCCACAGAAAGAACTATATGCAAATGCTCACAGCAACATGTGCATAATAGTTCAAAATTGTAACAAACTAAATATGTTTCAACCAGTGACTGGACAAAACAGGATGTATATGTGCTTACAAGTAAACTTGAACTAAGTGTCAATGGACAGTAATGAATCTCAAAAATTATAATCTTAAAGAAAAGAAGCCAGACTGAAAGACTATAAGCTATATTGTTGCTGTTTAGTCTCTAAATCCTATCTTATTCTTTGCAACCCCATGGACTGTAGCCAGTCAGCCTTCTTTTTCCCAAGGATTTCTCAGCCAGGAATACAGAGTGAGTTGCCATTTCCTTGTCCAGAGGATTTACCTGACCTAGGGACACAACCAGGTCTCCTCCTTGGCAGGTGAATTCTTTTCCACTGAGCCACCTGGGAAACCCATACGGTACATAAATTTATTTACAATTTCCGGAAAATGGGAAATATGGTGTCCACATGCACACACACTCACATACAAGAAGATAAGAATTGCTTGGAGATAAGGATGGAAACAGTGATTAGCTACAATAGCAGGGAGGAAGTTAGGTGTAATGGATATGTCCTAAAACTCATTTTTGATGATGAGTGTAAAACCATACAATACATATTTATTAAAATCATTGATATTTACAATTAACATGGGTGAATTTTATGGTATATAAATTATACTCAGTAAAAGCATTGAAAAAGAAAGAAGTGTTTATCAAACCTACATGCAGGTCAGGAAGCAACAGTTAGAACTGGACATGAAACAACACACTGGTTCCAAATAGGAAAAGGAGTGCGTCGAGGCTGTATATTGTCACTCTGCATATTTAAATTCTATGCAAAAGAGTACACCATGAGAAACGCTGGGCTGGAAGAAACACAAGCTGGAATCAAGATTGCCAGGAGAAATATCAATAACCGAAGATAAGCAGATGACACCACCCTTATGGTAGAAAGTGAAGAGGAGCTAAAAAGCCTCTTGATGAAAGTGAAAGTGGAGAGCGAAAAAGTTGGGCTTAAAGCTCAACATTCAGAAAATGAAGATTATGGCATCCAGTCAATCATTTCATGGGAAATAGATGGGGAAACAGTGGAAACAGTGTCGGACTTTATTTTGGGGGGCTCCAAAATCACTGCAGATGGTGATNTAAGCAGATGACACCACCCTTATGGTAGAAAGTGAAGAGGAGCTAAAAAGCCTCTTGATGAAAGTGAAAGTGGAGAGCGAAAAAGTTGGGCTTAAAGCTCAACATTCAGAAAATGAAGATTATGGCATCCAGTCAATCATTTCATGGGAAATAGATGGGGAAACAGTGGAAACAGTGTCGGACTTTATTTTGGGGGGCTCCAAAATCACTGCAGATGGTGATTGCAGCCATGAAATAAAAAGACACTTACTCCTTGGAAGAAAAGTTATGACCAACCTAGACAGCATATTCAAAAGCAGAGACATTACTTTGCCAACAAAGGTCCGTCTAGTCAAGGCTATGGTTTTTCCAGTGGTCATGTATGGATGTGAGAGTTGGACTGTGAAGGAGGCTGAGCACTGAAGAATTGATGCTTTTGAACTGTGGTGTTGAAGAAGACTCTTGAGAGTCCCTTAGACTGCAAGGAGATCCAACCAGTCCATTCTAAAGGACATTGGTCCTGGGTGTTCTTTGGAAGGACTGATCCTAAAGCTGAAACTCCAGTACTCTGGCCACCTCATGCAAAAAGCTGACTCATTGGAAAAGACTCTGATGCTGGGAGGGATTGGGCGCAGGAGGAGAAGGGGATGACAGATGGCTGGATGGCATCACTGACTCAATGGGCATTGAGTTTGAGTGAACTGCAGGAGCTGGTGATAGACAGGGAGACCTGGCGTGTTGCAATTCATGGGGTCGCAGAGTCAGACACGACTGAGCTACTGAACTGAACTGAATAAAATAATGTGAAAATCAGCATTTATTTCAAGAATGTGTATGAAGATATTGTATGCAATGGTATAGAAGCCAGGCCTAAATTTGTTTAAGAGAAAGCTATCTCAAGTGCCCAGACTTCAAAAAAGAACAAATATTTTTTAAATGAAATCTTCTGACTTATTTAATGAGTATAAAATCATGAACATTCATGGAGTTCCCAAAAGCAAAAGTAAATCTGTATCCTAAGGACTATAAGGAGAATAATAAATCCAAATGACCTACTTTGTCTTTACTTGCAGTACTAATATGTATTTATAAAAGATACTGCATCTGTTGAACCCTGGGAAAATAAAAAAGCTAATGCATACTTTATGCATGTGTGTGTGTGTGTGTGTGTGTGTGTGTGTGTGTGTGTGTGTGTGTTACTACCTTAGTCGTGTCTGATTCTTTGCAACCCTATGGACCAGCCAGGCTCCTCTGTCCTTGCTTGGAGTTCTCCAGGCAAGAATACTGGAGTTGGCTGCCATTCTCTTCTCCAAGGGATCTTCCTGACCAAGAGATCGAACCTGCATCTCTTGCATCTCCCGCACTGCAGGAAGATTCTTTACCACTTGAACCATCAGGAAAACCCAACTCAAACTTTACAGGTTGATAAAATATATATATCTGCCATATTTGAAAGTGAAAGTGAAGTCGCTCAGTCTTGTCCAACTCTTTGTGACCCCATGGACTATAGCCTACCAGGCTCCTCCTTCCATAGGATTTTTCAGGCAAGAGTACTGGAGTGGGGTGCCATTTTCTTCTGCAGAAGATCTTCCCAACCCAGGGATTGAACCCAGGACTCCCACATTGTGGGCAGACGCTTTACTGTCAGAGACACCAGGGAAGTCTGCCATGCTTAGCATTGTTGAAAAATGAAGTATTTGTCATATAAAATTTTCAGAGGCAAGGGGCAAGATTTTGTCATATAAAAATTTCAGAGGCAAGATGATTCCATCATTTGCAAATATTTTATTTTTAACAATATATTTTAATTTGCTAGACTTGTTCCTATTTTCACAAACATAGTATGCTGAACATTAATATAGCTTGATGAACTTGTTAAATTTAAGCATTTACCTAGTGAGATAATTTGGAGCTCTAGAGATATATGATTCTTTACTTTGCCCCTCCACTTCCCTGGTGGCTCAGAGGTTAAAGCATCTGCCTGGAATCCTGGAGACCTGGGTTCGATCCCTGGGTCAGGAAGATCCCCTGGAGAAGGAAATGGCAACCCACTCCAGTACTCTTGCCTGGAGAATCCCATGGAGGGATGAGCATGGTAGGCTACAGTCCATGGGGTCTCAAAGAGTCGGACACAACTGAGCAACTTCACTTCACTTCACTTTGCCCCTCCATTCCTCCTACCCAGTGATGCCAAGTGTTTATGATTATCAGGAACTGTACTGGAGGCTTTCTATGTTGTTCAATCATGCCAGCTTCTATTCTCCAGGGTGGCTATGGTCTACATTAAGCTGACCTCTTTTGAAACTTTCACTACATAGCCTGTTGAAAACGTATGCTCCTCCTAAACTCCTGAGGACGTTAATACCTTGTCATTTAAATTTGTGAAATTAATTTTCCACTAATAGTACATAAGTTATTTGTATTTGAGGACTTGAGTGACTCTCCTATTTCAAAAAGTGCAGAATATTAGTAGATGAAATTTCTGACATTCAATTTGCTTAGGAGAGAGTTTATTTTATTCCTTCCGGTTCATTCACAATTATTTACTAAGTGTCTACTATGCTCCAGGGCATTTTCTCTGGTACAGCATTGAGACTCACAGTTATGTGGCCAAAGGAAAAATACATAGTCAAGTATACAGTGTCCTCCATCTGAATGCTTTGTGTCAAAATGCCTTTAATAACTAACATGTTTAATATTTTTTTCTTGAGAATATATAAAACTACATCTATTCAAATAGCATTTGCATTTATACCCCTGTAATACCCCTGTAAACTCAAGTCATTGTTTAGAAATAAGTGGAAATTAAAATGGACACAAATGTACATATATTTATAGCTAAGTGAAAATACCATACTTTATTTTAAATCACTGCAGATGGAGACTGCAGCCATGAAATTAGAAGACGCTTACTCCTTGGAAGAAAAGTTATGACCAACCTAGATAGTATATTCAAAAGCAGAGACATTACTTTGCCAACTAAGGTCCGTCTGGTCAAGGCTATGGTTTTCCCTGTGGCCATGTATGGATGTGAGAGTTGGACTATGAAGGAGGCTGAGTGCCGAAGAATTGATGCTTTTGAACTGTGGTATTGGAGAAGACTTTTGAGAGTCCCTTGGACTGCAAGGAGATCCAACCAGTCCATCCTGAAGGAGATCACCCCTGGGATTTCTTTGGAAGGACTGATGCTAAAGCTGAAGCTCCAGTACTTTGGCTACCTCATGTGAAGAGCTGACTCATTGGAAAAGACTCTGATGCTGGGAGGGATTGGGGGCAAAAGGAGAAGGGGACGACCGAGGATGAGATGGCTGGATGGCATCACTGACTTGATGGACGTGAGTCTGAGTGAACTCTGAGAGATGGTGATGAACAGGGAGGCNGACTGTAGCCCATCAGGCTCCTCTGTCCACAGGATTCTCCAGGCAAGAATACTGGAGTGGGTTGTCATTTCCTCCTCCAGGGGATCTTCTCAATCCAGCAACTGAACTGGTGTATCTTACGTCTCCTGCACAGGGAGATAGGTTCATTACCATTAGCACCACTGTTTCATATTGTCATGTTTGTTCAATTGTTTTGTGTTTTAGATTTCACATTTAGATAAAATCCTACAGCAGTTTTCTCTGTCTGACATTTCACCGAGGATATTGCCCTCTAGGCCCATCCATGTTGTCTACAAATGGCAAGATTCCATTCTTTGTTATGACTAATACTCCGTTGCGCACACACACACACACACACACACACACACACACATACACACATACATATCCATTCATTCATCTATCTATAGACACTTAAGCTGCTTCTATATCTTGCCTATTATAAATAATGCTGTGATAAATATGAGTGGATATGTATTTTTAAAGAATTGTTTCATTTTCTTTGGATAGTGCTCTATTTTTTTTTTTTTTTAATTTTTAAGGAGCCTCCAAGCTGTTTTCCACAGTGGTTGAATCAATTTACATTCCCAAAAATAGTGCAAAAGGGTTTCTTTTTCTCCACAACCCTGCCAACACTTGGAGAAGGCAATGACACCCCACTCCAGTACTCTTGCCTAGAAAATCCCATGGACAGGGGAGCCTGGTAGGCTGAAGTCCATGGGGTCTCTAAGAGTGAGTGAGACACAACTGAGCAACTTCACGTTCAATTTTCACTTTCATGCATTGGAGAAGGAAATGGCAACCCACTTCAGTGTTCTTGCCTGGAGAATCCCAGGGACAGGGGAGCCTGGTGGGCTACCATCTATGGGGTCACACAGAGTCGGACACTACTGAAGCGACTTAGCAGTAGCAGCAGCCAACACTTATTTATCATCTTTTTGATAATAACCATTCTGTCAGGTATGAGGTGATATTGAATTGTCATTTTGATTTGCATTTCCCTGATGATTAGTGATGCTGAGCATCTTTTCATGTACCTATTAGTCATCTGTATGTCTTCTTGAAACAATGTCTATTTGGGTCATTTGCCCATTGTACATACCTCCCCCCAAATATTCATAAGATCAATGTCAATAAATGTACTGCCTATGTTTGCTTCTAGAAGTTTCATGGTTTCAGGTCTTATATTTAATTCTATAATCCATTTTGAGTTTATTTTTGTATATGGTGTGAGAAAGTGGTCCAGCTTGATTCCTTTGCATGCAATGGTTCTGTTTTCCCAACACAATTCATTAAATATATTGTCTTTTCTCTATTGTATATTCTTGGCTCCTTTGTCATTGACTAATAAATGTGGGTTCACATAAGTATGAACCATATAAGTGTGGGTTCATTACTGGGATCTCTATTCTGTTCCATTGATCTGTGGGTCTGTTTTTGCTAGTATCACACTGCTTGGATACTGTAGAGCTCTGTAGTATAGTTTAAAATCAGGGAGCATTATATATTCAGTTTTGTTCATTTTTTTCAAGACTGTTTTTGCTATTTGGGATATCTTGTGCTTCTTTTGCATTAAAAAAATTACTATCTGTTCTAGATCTGTGAAAAATGCCATTGGAATTTTGACAGAAATTGCATTGAATGTATAGATTACCTTGAGAATTATGGTCATCTTAAGAATATTAATTCTTTCAATCTATGAACATGGTATATTTTTCTTTTTCTGTCATTTTCAGTTTCTTTCAGCAGTATCTTAGCAGTTTTCTGAGCACAAGTCTTTACCTCCTTAGATTTATCCCTAGGTATTTTATTCTTTTGGATGCAATTATAAATGGGATTTTTTTACTTAATTTCTCTTTTGATAGTTCATTGTTAGCATACAGAAATGCAACAGATTTCTGTATATTAATTTTGTACCCTAAAACTTTAATGAATTCCTTGATGAATTCTATTGGTTTTCTTATGGTATCATTAGGATTTTCTATATATGGTACCATATCATCTGCAAACACTGATAGTTTTACTTTTTCACTTCTAATTTGGATTTCTTGTATCTCTTTTTATTGTCTGATTGCTATTGCTAAGACTTCCAGTACTGTGTTGAATAAAAATGATGTTAGTGGGCATACTTATCTTGTTATTTATTTTAGAGGAAATGTTTTGAGCATTTAACCGTTGAATATGATGCTAGCTGTGGGTTTGATATATATACCATGATGGGTATGTTCCTATTATACTCACTTTATTGAGAGTTTTTTTTTATCTTAAGCAAATGTTGAATTTTGTTAAAAACTTTTTTTTTGCATTTATTGATATGATCACATGACCGTTTGTCTTTAATCTGTTAATGTGTTGCATCACATTGTTTGACTTGTGAATACTGAACCATTTTTGCATCCTTGGGATAAATTTCCCTTGTTTGTAATGTATAATTCTTCTAATGTATTGTTGAATTCTGTCAATATTTCATTAAGGTTTTTGCATCTATGTTCATCAGTGATATTGGCCTGTGATTTTCTTTTTTTGTGGTATGTTGGTCTGGTTTTGGTGATCAGGGTGATGCTGGCTTGGTAGAATGAGTTCAGAAGTGTTTCTTGCTATGTAATTTCTTGAAATAGTTTTAGAAATAAAGGTGGCAACTATTTTTTAAATGTTTGGTAGAATTCATCTTTGAAGCTTCCTGGTTCCTAGACTTTTGTTTACTATGGAGTTTTTTAAAGTACCAATTTAACTTCAATACTGGTAATTGACCTGTTCATATTTTCCATTTCTCCCGGATTCAGTTTTGGGAGATTGTATATTTGTATAAATTTTTCCATCTTCTAGGTTTTTCAGTTCATAGTAATCTCTCATGATTTTTTGTATTTGTGTATTTCTCATCTAACTTTTTTTTCTTTTATAATTTTACTTACTTGTGCCCTCTCTGTTTTCTTGTCATGAATCTAGGTATAAGTTTACTTTGTTTATCTTTTCCAAGAATCAGCTCTTATTTTCATTGATCTTTCCCACTGCTAAAGTAACTGAGTTTTAAAGATTTCTATGTGTTCTAATCTTGGAGGCTTTTCTCTGTCTACTAGATAATCTTGCTCTTTTCTAAATGAAGATGTTTTTATTTTTTTAATATTGCCTTTCTTATTTTTAACATAAGATCTTAAAATGAGTTAACCTTGACTTTAGTCATATATTCAATACATATATCTTTCTAAAGCAATGCTCATCTGCTTATTTTTTAATTAATATAAAACTCAGGAAGAAAAGTTGATGGATGAAACCAAAATACTAATGCAAGTACATGTGCATGAAAGAATATATCAAAAATTGTCTTTTGGATTTACATTTCTTTAATCCTCAGTATTTCAATATCAAAGTGTTTATCTAAATTAGTGATTCTTACATCTTATATTCAAATTTCTCAAACTATGCAGTATATTGAACATATTGTCAGAATCATGAAAATTTATCTGGAAGTAGGCCACTCCAAGTGGGCAATATAGACAATTTAATTACTTCATATCATATTAATATCTGTTGCAATCTAAATTTACATTAATTTCTCTATTTTTCTAATATAATTGGTCCTCTGTAATGCTGTCATTTTCTTTGTATTGTTTCTGATTTCTAATACCCCAAAACATAAAATTCAGTGAAAATACTTGCTTCACACTTTCTAACGATACATATAAAAGAGTAAAACATTGACTGACTTATCAGAACTGACCTCTTGAACTTGTGATTTTAGTCAATCTAGAAGAACTTCGAAAACTGAAATCTACTATTAGAGAGGGAGAGGAAGAGAGAGAGATAGCCAGAGAAAGAAAACTGTGGTAGACTAGATTCTGACCAAAATATGAAAGTCAAAATGTCAATGATAAATAGTTTAAAGTTTGACTAATGTAGAGATGCAGTAAACTAGCATTTTTTAAGAAAATGCTTTGTTGTAAAACAATGGTCTAATTGTTTAATAATTATCATGACCATGTGGGAATGAAGGTCAGACAAGATTCTGACTGCCTGGATATCATGTTTCATTTGATGTTTGTCTACCAAAGCTTTTTCTAATCTCAGAGGACCACTGAAACCTACATAGGAGACATTTGTTAAGAGTGACCACACTGCACTGAAATAGGAGAACCAAATTCCTAAAATTTCAATGGTCAATAATGTGTTCCTTCAATCAGTAATTTCAAGCTGTAATACCTTGTTTATAAAAATGGTAAAGAAGAGATAGATGAAAGGTAATAGATAGTAAATGCATAAATGTATTTGTGCTGTTTGGGTAAAATGGTTGATAATTTCTAAACCTTTTGACATTTTTCTTTGAGAACAGGCTGTTTTCTTAGGCCCTTTGCCTCCTGCTGCTTCACCTTCCTTTTACACATTCACACACACACACATACATGCACATACACTAGTGCACTCCTTTCCTATAGTCATTTGTATTAAAGGGAAAGAAAACATTTTATCCCCACTAGAAAAAGTATATGTTCTTTTAATTATATGTAATTTCCATTAAAGTATTAACTCAATGAGAAGTTCAGTCTCCTGATACTGTACATATCACAGAAAATACAAGGGAAGAAATATGAAAGATTTACTGAAATTTTCACTTGTTCTGAAACTATGAAATGAATCAGATGTTCTTCTTCAAGAATATTTTATATTATAAATATATGTTTGGTAAGGCATTGATACTGACAGTGATTTTAAACAATGGATTTAGATTCAGCTGAAAGGACCAACAAAGATCACTGCCTCCCACATTGAGCATTTTGTTCTTTGCTTGAATCTGCAAAGACTAATAAATATCTCCTGTTATTTACAGCTTTCCTAAAATCTTTGTCAAATACTTCCCTCCCCTAAACAAAAAGTCTTTACTCATAGCCTTGTAGGATAGTGTTCTAACTATAGCTATACACTTTGTCTCCATAAATCCCCACAGTAATTTTCAACTTCCAAATTATATAAAATAATTCTGGATAAAAAGCAATTACAGATTGAAACATTTTAAATGATTTGGATGAAGTCATGGAATGGATTCACAATTCTTACAAAGCAGTATAAATTTATATTAAATAAATAAAAGGGACAATTGTTTCAGGTATGGTACCAATCTTTTTTTTAAATTACTGTTTTCTCAGCAAAGATTATCCCTCACACAGCACTTTGCAAGGTAGTAAAATGTAATAAATTCTGCCTAAATATTAATTAAATTATGGAACATGAGACATTTGGAATTTAACTACTTAAATATTGGAGTTTATATTTCCATAATATATAGTGAATCAAATAGCAAGAAATCAGTTGGAATTCTTTCCATAAAAACTTGTCAAACACTCTCAACATATATATTAAAGATTTTGCCCTGATATTCTAATGATCAAAACTTTTTATTAACCAAATGCCTGTGCTTATATAAGAAACAATATCTATAATTTAGATCAGTCATGACTTTTGCAATATCTTTTGTAAGTTTTGATTGAAGAGAACTGTAGCATGATGCATGGTTTCTCACATTTTTGGCTACAAAACAATCTGTTAAAAATATATCAAATAAAATTTATTGATCACATTAGAAAGTATAGGGAGTGGCTTCATTTATAAAATAGAATTTGGATGGTATGTAATGATTCTATGAAAGATATAATAAGGTAAATTTTATATAAGAAAACATTGCTTTCATTAATTTAATATAAATGAGATATTTGTATCTGACACATTCTGCAGGATACATACTTTTCAGGTTGATTTCTAATTTTCCCAGTATCTGTTGGCAAAAGTTTTTGTTTCATGGTTGGGGAATGCTTTGGTATACCTCATACTGATTTCATTCTTGGGAGCTAATTTAACAGAAGTGGTAGAGGCATAATGAATATTTCTTCGGATTTTGTGTTACAACTTGTTTTTTTTTTAAATCATGATTATTTTAATAGTAAGGGAATTCATTTGCTCTTCAATTTGATGCTCACATATTGAAGTTATAGGTAAGGTCTTTTCTGATTTCTAAAATAAAGATTATTTCTAAAATAAAGAATATTCAAATTATACTTTTCTTTTTGCAGTTATAGTGAATCCTAAGGAATATATCAACTTAATACACAGATTTAAAATTTGACTAACTAACTGAAATAAAACAATTTTGAGTCATCTAACTGCTTCTACTGTCTATATGACTGTAAACTTCTCCTAGTTTGATCAGTATTTCTATGGGAAGAGAGGCAAAATCAGAATGGTTAAATTGGGAAAGATAGAGAATAACAAGTGTTGCCAAAGACATAGATAAAATTAAATATTTATGTGCCATTAATAAAATTATGTTTATATATCTAATTTAAATTATTTTATTATATCCATAAAATGGAAATGTACATATTTTATCCAACATTTCTGTATATAGGCTTTCCAAATATAAGCTTATATAAGCTTCACAAAGGATGTATATAATATAAAGAAAGAAAGAAAGAAAGTGAAGTCACTCAGTCGTGTCCGACTCTTTGCGACCCCATGGACTGTAGCCCCAGGCAAGAGTACTAGAGTGGGTTGCCATTTCCTTCTCCAGGGGATTTTCCTGACCCAGGGATTGATCCTGGGTCTCCTGCATTCCAGGCAGATGCTTTAACCTCTGAGCCACCAGGGAAGCCCAAGATATATGTGTATATAATATAGCACCTCTTTAATATTCCAAAGTTGGAAAATTAACTGTTGATACAAAATGAACAAATAATTTGTATTATATTCATGCAATGAAACATTATGCAGCAGTGAACCTAACAATGGGAAAGAGTGAAGGCAGAAGAGAAGAGGGTGACAGAGGATGAGATGGTTGGATGGCATCACCAATTTAATGTACACGAACTTGGACAAACTCCAGGAGATAGTGAGGTGCAGGGAAGCCTGGCATGCTGCAGTCCATGGGGTTGCAGAGAATCTGACATGACTTGGCCACTAAACAACAACAATTATAACTACACATACATACAACAACCCAGATGAATCACACAAATAAAATATCGAGTGAAAGAATCTAGACCCCTAAAAGTACATACTATATGATTCAAACTGTATAAAATTCAAAATTAGACAATGGTAATCTATGCAGTCAGAAGTCCGGGTAATGATTATCAGTAAGTTGGTGAATAATAACTGCAAAGGAACATAATGGACCTTGAGGAGTGATTTTGTTTCTTGACTAGATTCTGATTCCCCAGATGTGCTCAATATATAACAATTTATCAAACTGTGTATTTATCTTTAGTATATATATAATACATTTTCAAAAACTTTACATAAAAAGAGAAATTTAAATGGCCTCACTGTAATTAAGCATATATGTACAGTCTAAAAGAATATAAATGTAGCTATTAAAAACTGCTTTACAAATATATGCATTTAAATAAAACAAATACATATATTTATATTGAATATCATTTAATATATGTACTTATATTTATATCCTATAGCCTAACAAATTACTCAATAGTTGTTTCTACAGAAGACAGCATTCTGTAATTTGGATCAATAATGAATATCATAATTTCTTCTACCAGTAGGTAACAGAAGTTTCCCATTATAATCAATTGACAGATATATCTAATCGTATTGTTATAATGATGATTATATAGAAATTTTATTTTCTTCCAAAATTTTGCCTGAATAAAAGAAACAGGAAATACATCATTTCTCAAACTGAATAACATACTTCTGCAGAGGAAATATCAATTAAAGACTGCCTTTATATAACTAGTGGCAGAATTGACTTTAAAAGATTTAGGGGACTAACATTAGTTAATAAAAAGAAGTTTGAGAATATTTTACACTATGGACAACTGACTATATTCTCCAAAGAGGAATAGGAACAGATACATTAAAAATAGCAGTACAAACGAAGGAAACTATAAGCAAGGTGAAAAGACAGCCTTCGGAATGGGAGAAAATAATAGCAAACAAAAAAACTGACAAAGAATTAATCTAAAAAATATACAAGCAGCTCCTGCAGCTCAATTCCAGAAAAATAAATGACCCAATCAAAAAATAGGCCAAAGAATTAAATAGACATTTCTCAAAAGAAGACATACAGATGGCTAACAAACATATGAAAAAATGCTCAACATCACTCATTATCAGAGAAATGCAAATCAAAACCACAATGAGCTACCGTCTCACACTGGTCAGAATGGCTATCAAAAAGTCTACAAGCAATAAATGCTGGAGAGGGTGCAAAGAAAAGGGAACTCTCTTACACTGTTGATGGGAATGCAAACTAGTGCAGACACTATGGAGAACAGTTTTTCCTTAAAAAGTTGGAAATAAAACTGTCAAATGACCCAGCAATCCCACTGCTGTGCATACACACTGAGGAAATCAGAACTGAAAGAGACACGTGAACCCCAATGTTCATTGCAGCACTGTTTACAATAGCCAGGACATGGAAGCAACCTAGATGTCCACAGGCAGACAAATGGATAAGAAAGCTGTGGTACATATACACAATGCAATATTACTCAGCCATTAAAAAGAATACATTTGAATTCATTCTAATGAGGTTGATGAAACTGGAGCCTATTATACAGAGCAAAGTAAGTCAGAAAGAAAAACACCAATACAGTATATTAACACATATATGTGGAATTAGAAAGATGGTAACGATGACCCTATATGCAAGACAGCAAAAGAGACACAGATGTATAGAACAGTCTTTTGGACTTGGTGGGAGAAGGTGAGGGTGGGATGATTTGAAAGAATAGCATTGATACATGTATATTATCATACGTGAAATAGATTGCCAGTCTAGGTTCGATGCATGAGACAGGGTGCTCAGGGCTGGTGCAATGAGATGACCCTGGGGGATGGAATGGGGAGGGTCATGGGAAGGGGGTTCAGGATGGGGAGCACATGTACACCCATGGCTGCTTCATGTCAATGTATGGCAAAAACCACTACAATATTGTAAAGTAATTAGCCTCCAATTAAAATAAATTAATTAATTTAAAAAATATCTGTGCAAAACAAAACAAAAACACTAGGAAATGTTTGGTAGCACAAAACAAAAACAACAACATCAAAATAAACAACCACCACTTTTGGCATAGAGAAATTAAAATCTTGGGATTTAGTTCTGTTCTACATAGAAGTTAAACAGCTTTACATGTCATAATTAGCTATTTATTCATTAATGCAACCCATTATTGATCACATGTCCACTATATGCTAGGCTTTTTTCAGCCTGAGAATTTAAAATAAATGGAATTATTATTCATCTCCTTTTTCACAGACTCAAGAGATAGAAATGAATAATTAAACACAATGGATTACAGTGACGGGTCTGCAGAAACATACACAAGGACAAACGTGAGAGGATAACAACAGGGTGAAAGCCAAAGCCAAGATCACTCCTAGATCAGTGTCTCACAGAAATTCTGATGCATGCTCTGCATGTAAGGAACAGGTCACTACAAATATTCTTAAGAAAGAATTGAATCCTGTCTGTACTATATCCAATGACTGTTCATGCTGCTTCCAGCTATTCCTGGTTTATAAACTTGGTGAGATTACAGTTTATACTTTAAAAAGGCTGAATAGTTAGACTATTCTCATGAAGTTTACAAATGAACCAAACACATGCTTCCCAAAATTAATTTTGGAATTGTATTCTAAAACAACTATTTAGAAGTTTTAAATGAGGATTTCTAATAGATTTCAACTAAAATCAAATATCTGTGTGTGTGTGTGTACCTATGTGTATGAGGGTGTGTACCAATGCGTATGAGGGTATCTTTACTTCCATAGTTACACTGTATCTTTTCAACAAATTTGATTAACTGACAGAGTCTTTTTCAGATATCTGTCTCCAAATTCCAAACCCTGATAAAATATATATCTGATTTCTTAAGATATACATCAGAGATCAATCCAACTTCTTCATAAATTACAATTCATCATCAGTCTTTCTGTTTTCATTCCATCAGTAGTCAGTTGTCCTATATCTGACTAGTGTCTGTCAGCAAGTGAAACTGATAGCATATAAGTAGAACAAAAAGCTACAATACAGTGACTGTGCCCTTGAAACAAGATTTCAAGAGTCTTTTTTTCGGGTTCTTTATTTTTTGCCCTCTTCTCTAATCTCTTTGATTCCTGTTCCTTTCTTACAATATTGAGACATATACAGAATATCATTTCAAGAATGGAGAATTCAGTCATGTACCATGTTTGCACATAGCTTTAATGTGATTGTCTATGATTCCGTAGGCAAACATAATAACACTGAATTGCACACAAAGTCTAGTCATATCATCTGTGGCTACAGATGGAAAACAGCCTGCACAAACAGTAGGTATTGCTAACCAGGTGGATTTCCAGTTTCAATATGTTTGAACAAATCTTTGGGTAACAAACACAAAGACATTAGCTACTGGGCAATGTTTAAGAGGTGTTAGGAGAAAGCACTCTCAAGTCCAACCTTAAACATTTTCTATAGAATCTAAGAATTATTTGAAGAATCTCAGTCTATCCGAGCCACCTGTCTCGGAGCTTATCTCCTCAATTACCTCAGAAGCAGCTTCCAGGCTGTCAATTGCTCCTCGTCTCACTGCAGTGAGATGACCAGAAATTTCAACAACAACAACAAAAATACAGTCTAAATTAGCTGAATGCTCTCATCCTTTAGAGAATTTAAAGTCAGGAAACACAACTATTTGATGCCTGTTCTTATATCTTATTTGCCTTTATTTTCTTTATTAAAAAAAAAAAAATCTGGTTCTTGCTTATTCAAGTCCCCGAGCAGCAGTTTGAGAAAGGAGAGATCTTCCTGTGATTGTTCTTTTCCATTCCTCACCATTTATACCTAAGTGACCACAATGACCCCCGATGCTCTTTGATAATGAAACGACCCAAGTGTGGCTTGATACTTACCGGGACTGCTTCACACACAGTGTCTGACCCCAGTTTTGAGGGATTCCTGTCCTCCCCAGGGCCCCTGACACACACCATTCAACAGAACACCCAGTTTCAACTTTCACCTTCAGGACCACTTCCCTCCTTAGTGACTCATTCAAGCAGGAAAGGGAAATCTGTGCTGGGGTGTGGAGTTTTCCCTTCAGATTAAAACGCTTCTGGCTGCTGGCAAAATTAGAAAAACAGCTTCAAGGATAAAATAGTTTTACTTCATTTAATGCTACCAGTAGGGGACCATTTTTAACATCTACCTCCAATAAGCATGCCCCTTTACTATTCAGAAGTCACCCCCACTTCTTATATAATACATATATCATTTTTACCTTTGAAAATGACTTCTGATGATGACACGGATATCAAAATTAGGAAAACAGCCAGAAAGCATTTCCTTTCTTTTATGTTTTGTGCCTGTTGCCCTCCCTCGGTCTTTTCATTTATCCTGACTGAGGTTTGTCTCTTTGCCTTTAAAAGCTAAATCCACCTTCATCGCACAATGTAGAAAGAAGTGAAATTAAACTGCAGTGTGTTCCAGAGGAGAAAATCTACTTTATTCATCTCTCAGCCCTACTTTAACTTACACTGACCTAATTACAGCCCACACCAGAAGAGGCAGAAGACCTGAAGGAACGCTTCTGCCACCTAGTGGTCAGAGCCCAATACTGTGCACTGAGACCACGTTTTTGCTTTATTTTTGAAATGTCTGGCACACAAGTGCAAATGACCTTCTCTATTCTCTACATGAATACTGAGGATATGCATCACACACTGCTCTGTTCCTTTGGAGATTCAAAATGTAATGGTCTTCTAAGAAACTCTATTTAGAGAAGGTTAAATTAATGGCTCTTAAGATGAACTATAGCTTGAAAAGTGTATTATTAAGACTGTCATGAAAGTTAAATTGAAAATGATAATGCAAATATTAATAGTCATTAAAGACATCTTTTAAATATCATGCACCGAATTTAATATTTGGGGATGTTGACACCCTTCTCACTAAATCATTGACCCTTTGTCATAGCAGTTCCATGATTTAGCTAGCTGAATGATTTTCTCAGGACAGCTATTGGTGTGTTTATTTGTTTGCTTCGGGGAGTAGTGGACATTTCAGAATGTTCCGTTCTCTTTTTTACTGGCTTCATTAACGAGTTATTGATCAGTGACTTGAAAGAAAAACTTGGATGAAAAATGTAGCTAGCCTTAAATCACCAATGCTAATTAAAACAGGGGAAAACAAGGGAATGAAAGGTGCTGAGAATGCCTTAATAGCGAAACCAATCTCATCCACCAAAGCACCAAGGCAGCAACCATGAAGTCAGCCTGGCATTCCTGCCTGGATTACAGAGCAGGGAAACGCCTGGTGCACAAGTTCTTGTGGATAAAAAAATGAAGGAATCTGCTGTATACAGAATGGGTCATCAATTTGAGAATAATTAGGATAAATAATGTCCAGGGTCACATTTACAGTCCTTTCAACAAAGCATTCAAAAGGGGTGTGATAATTTGCAGTGTTAGAGTGGATTAAGATGCTCTTCAACACCCTGGCTCCAGATTGCTTATCATAATAAATCTAGAGAGAAAATTAGTAAAGAATTTTCATCATTATTTATAAGGACTGTTAAGTACATACTGTTTTGAGATCTTGTTTAGAGTCACGGTTATATTACAGTATATTTATATGATTTATGGCTTAACTAGACCTATTTTATTTTATGAAAACTTGTAGTGTGTTAAAATTGATATGATCACTTATTTATCAAATGTTTATTGAAGAGTGAACTATTGGCCAGTTCACAGATACATATTACAAGCAAAACCAACATGGTCAGGCTCTCATGAAGGTTACTTTTATTGTTTTCCTCTACTCTTTGTACACTGCACACTAAAATTAGAAGTGATGTATTGCATAGTATATAAAAATCCACCCACTTTTTAATTCCTCTGCCCTCGCTTAAGTCAACCTTCTTTATTTTCAGCTTTGATTATGTTAATGGCTACCAAACAGTCATCATAGCCAATCTCTGTGTTCTCCCCAAATTAACGTTTAAATCCTTACCCCACCACGTGGCAAGACGGGAGGTAAGAATTTGGGAGGTGATAAGATCATGATGGTGCAGCCCTCATGGATACAATTAGGCTCCTATGAAAGAGACCACTGATAACTCTCTCACCCTCTTTCTGACAAATGAGGACGCAACACAATGTCAGAAGTTTACAGCCTAGATGATGGCCCTCACCAGAACCCGAGCATGATGACAACATAATTTCAGACTTCCAGCATGTAGAATTGAGAGAAATAAATTCTTGTGCTTTATAAACAATCTAGCATATGGTATTTTTATTGCAGCCTGAAGAGACTATGACAAATAGTTTCTTTATAATTTGACTTAAGGGAGTGGACTTGTACATATCTGGAGAAGGGCATTCCAGACATCAGGAACTGTTAGCACAATTGGACACTGGACCTTGATTGGTGTGGTCCATATGCGTTAAGAGGTCAATAAGGCTACAAGAGAATGAAAGAGAGGAAGTAGTAGAATTCGAAGCAAAAAAAACATGTTCCATATCGTGTAAGTTCTTATCAGCTTTTATAGAAAACACTGGCTTGTACTTTTTAGACAATAGTACCTTGGAAGATTTTGAACAGAGGGGTGACATTATCCTAATAAAACAAGATCCCTGAGGCTATTACATTGAGAGTATATTTTTTGTGGACAAATATTTGGAAGCTACTGGGGAAGTTCAGGTAGAGTATAATAATGGTTTGGATGGCAGTCTTAGCATAAGTAGTTCAATTCTAGATATATATATATAATGATCCATCAGTATCTTCTGAAGAAATGTATTTGGGATAAAAGAAGAAGACAAAAGAAAAGGAGTGACCCCAAGATTTCTAATATCTAATAAATTTCTGATATCTGATAAAACTGGAAAAACAGGGTTGTCATTAATACTAAAGGGGAAGAGAGAGGGAAAACCAAGGTTTTGGGGAAGGATTGAGACACAATTAAGTTTGAGATATTTATTTGAAATGCAAATAGAGATGAGTAGGCAGTTGTATTTTTGTCTGTAATTTAGGGTGAGAGATCTGAAAATATATTTGGAATTTTCAAAATACAAATGGTGTTTCAAGTCCTGAGACTATATGAGTTCACCAAGAGAGAACACAAACAGCAAAGAATAGAGTTTTAAAGACATTCTCAATTCTGGAGTATTCCACTATTAATAAATTAAGAAAAAGGGAAAAATATAAAAAGGAGATTAAAAGTGTAAGTGCTAAATACACAAAAAACAAGAGAATTTTGTTCTTGAAGTCAAGTGAACAGTTCTTATAAGTGAAGGAACAATCAACATATCAGCCCTGCTTATATAAATCAAGTAAGATGAACACTGAAAACAGACTATTGAATTTAATAGCATGGAAATCATGAATGTCCTTGACAAAAGCAGGGCTGGTAGACTGTGAGAAAAATAACATAATTGGATAAGATTTAAGAGAGAACAGGTAGAAGAGATGGTGTGAAGAAAGTAAATACATAATCAAATGTACTAGTATAGAGCATACAATATTAGATATGTCCATATCATTCCAAGCATTTGATAAATCAGTCATGATGACTATGTACCTCAAGACAAAACATGATTAATTCTTGAGCCTCTTTAGAATTAAGTAGATAATTAATTAATAGTAACTGAAGTAACACAAAAAAAATCATAAAACTACTTTATTATTATTATTATTACTGTTCTTTATATTCTTTATTTTTTTTATATTCTTCCAACTAAAAAATTAGATATATTTAGGTTAATTCAAAGGTAATTGAAGTTTTGCATTGTTGAACTTTGCTGTTTGATATTGGAATACATTGTTAAATAAATGTGGCTATGTTATATCATTTTAATGTGCATTTCTCATTTTATGTTTTTTGTTTTTACTAATGATTTTCTAGGCTCCTCTGTCCATGGAATTCTCCAGGCAAGAATACTGGAGTTGGTAGCCATTTCCTTCTCCAGGGGACCTTCCCGACTCAAGGACCAAACCCAGGTCTTCTGCATTGCAGGCAGACTGTTTACCATCTGTGCTACCATGGAAGCCCTAATGACATATTACTTACTCTTTATTTTATATTTATTGTAGACTAAAGAAATTATGTTAGATGAAAAGTAAATCCAAGCAATTTTCTTGAATTCAAAATGGATCATAAAGCAGCAGAGACAATTCGCAACATCAACAATGCATTTGACCCTGAAAATGTTAACAAACATACAATGCAGTGGTGGTTCAATAAATTTTACAAAGGAGACTAGTTTTGAAGATGAGGAGCACAGTGACCAGCCTTCAGAAGTTGACAACAACCCCAAGGATCATTGAAGCTGATTCGTTACAATTACGCAAGAAGTTTCCCCAAGAATTCAGTGTTGACCATTATATGGTCGTTCAACATTTGAAGCGAATTAGAAAGGTGAGAAAGCTAGATAAGTGGGTACAACATGAGCTGATCCCAAATTAAAAAAAAAAAATCATTTTGAAGTGTCACCTTCCTTTATTCTACACAACAACGATGAACCATTTCTCAATCAGATTGTGACATGTGATGAAAAGTAGATTTTATATGACATTCTGCAATGACCAGCTCAGTGGCTGGACTGAGAAGAAATTCCAAAGCACTTCCTAAAGTGAAACTTACACTAAAAAAGGTCGTGGTCACTGTTTGGTGGTCTGCTAACCATCTGATCAATACAGATTTCTGAATTCTGGCAAAACCATTACATCTGAAAAGTATGCTCAGCAAATCCATAAGATTTACACCAAAAACTGCAATTCTTGCAGCCAATACTGGTCAACAGAATGGGCCCAATTCTTATCCATGACAAGTGGCCCACACATCTCACATAACCAATGCTTCAAAAGTTGATTAATTGGGCTATGAAATTTTGGCTCATCTGCCATATTCACCTGATTTCTCACCAACTGACTACCCAGTGAAGAAGAACTAAATAGCCTCTTCATGAAAGTGAAAGAGGAGAGTGAAAAAGTTGGCTTAAAGCTCAACATTCAAAAAATGAAGATCATGGCATCCAGTCCCATCACTTCATGGCAAATAGATGGGGAAACAGTGGAAACAGTGTCAGACTTTATTTTTCTGGGCTCCAAAATCACTGCAGATGGTGATTGCAGCCATGAAATTAAAAGACACCTGCTCCTTGGAAGGAAAGTTATGACCAACCTAGACAGCATATTAAAAAGGAGAAACATTACTTTGCCAACAAAGGTCCATCTAGTCAAGGCTATGATTTTTCCAATAGTCATGTATGGGTGTGAGAGTTGGACTATAAAGAAAGCTGAGTGCTGAAGAATTGATGCTTTTGAATTGTGGTGTTGGAGAAGACTCTTGAGAGTCCCTTGGATTGCAAGGAGATCCAACCAGTCCATCCTAAAGGAGATCAGTCCTGGGTGTTCATTGGAAGGACTGATGTTGAAGCTGAAACTTCAGTAGTTTGGCCACCTGATGAGAAGAGCTGACTCATTCAAAAAGACCCTGACGCTGGGAAAGATTGGGGGCAGGAGGAGAAGGGGACGACAGAGGAGTAGATGGTTGGATGGCATCACCGACTCAAAAATGGACATGGGTTTGTGTGGACTCCAGGAGTTGGTGATGGACAGGGAGGCCTGGAGTGATGTGGTTCATGAGGTTGCAAAGAGTCAGACACGACTGAGCAACTGAACTGAACTGACTGAACTGACTACCAGTTCTTCACATCTCGACAACTTTTTGCATGGAAATGTTTCCACAACCAGCAGGGGGCAGAAAATGCCTTATAAAAGCTTGTTGAATACCAAAGCATGGATATTTTAACTAAAGGAATAGACAAAATTATTCCTCATTAGCACAAATATGTTGATTGTAATGGATCCTATTTTGATGAATAAATATGTATTTGAGCCTAGCTATAGCTAGGCTATAATGATTTAAAATCCACAATCTGAAACTGCAATTACTTTTCACCAACATAAAGAGTTTAGTTACTACTATTCACAAGTGACTATTTATAAAGAAATCAACAGTAATAACTAAGTGAGATTAGATAGTCAAAGGTATGTGTTTTTTTTTTTTTCAGTAATCATGTACAGATATGCTAGTAGAACTATAAAGGCTGAACACTGAAGAACTGATCCTTTTGAATGGCAGTGATGGAGAAGACTCTTGAGAGTCCTTTGGACCGAAAGCAGATGGAATCACTCAATCCTAAAGGAAATCAACCTTGAATATTCGTTGGAAGGACAGATATTGAAGCTGAAGCTCTAATACTTGGGCCACCTATGCAAAGAGCCAACTCATTGGGAAAGACCCTGATGCTGGGAATGAGTGAAAGTTGGAGGAGAAGGGGATGACAGAGGATGAGTTGGTCAGATAACATCACCAACTCAATGGACATGAATTTGAGCAAACTTTGGGAAGACAGTGTAGGACAGAAGAGCCTGGTATGTTGCAGTTCATGGGGAACTCAGCAAACAAACAAAAACAATACCAGTAAGTGGATCATATATACAAAAGTGTCTTGTAACCATGATTAAGGTGAGAAAAGTATACAAATTTCTTTAAAAGAAGACTGAGTTCCAAATATAAGACAGTTCAGTTCAATCACTCAGTCATGTCTGACTTTTTGTGACCCCATGGACAGCAGCATGCCAGGCTTCCCTGTCCATCACCAACTCCAGGAGCTTGCTCAAACTCATATCATTCCAGTAGGTGATGTCATCCAAACATCGTATCCTCTGTCATCCCTTTCTCCTTTTGCCTTCACTTTCTGCCATAAGGGTGGTGTCACCTGAATATCTGAGGTTATTGATATTTTTCCTGGCAATCTTGATCCAAGCTTGTGCTTCATCTTGCCCTGCATTTCTCATGATGTACTCTGCATATAAAATAAGCAGGGTGACAATATACAGCCTTGACGTATTCCTTTTCCTATTTGGAGTCAGTCCATTGTTCAATGTCTGATTCTAACTGTTGCATCTTGACTTGCATACAGATTTCTCAGAAGGCAGGTAAGATGGTCCAGTATTCCCATCTCTTTCAGAATTTTCCACAGTTTGTTCTGATCCACATTGTCAAAGCTTTTGGCATAGTCAATAAAGCAGAAGTAAATGTTTTTCTGGAACTCCCTTGCTTTTTCTAGGATCCAGTGAATGTTGGTAATTTGATCTCTGGTTCCTCTGCCTTTTCTAAATCCAGCTTGAACAACTGGAAGTTCTCAGTTCACATACTGTCAAAGCCTGGCTTGAAAAATTTTGAGCATTACTTTGCTAGTGTGTAAGATGAGTGCAATTGTGCAGTAGTTTGAGCATTCTTTGGCATTGCCTTTCTTCAGGATTGGAATGAAAACTGAACTTTTCCAGTCCCATGGCCACTGCTGAGTTTTTCAAATTTGCTGGCATATTGAGTGGCAGCATTTTCACAGCATCATCTTTTAGGATTTGAAATAGCTCAACTGGAATTCCATCTCCTGCACTGGCTTTTTTCATAGTGATGCTTCCTAAGGCCCAATTGATTTTGCATTCCAGGATGTCTGGCTCTAAGTGAGTGATCTCAGTATCGTGGTTATCTGGGTCATGAAGATGTTTTTCATATAGTTCTTCTCTGTTTTCTTGCCACCTCTTCTTAATATCTTCTGCTTCTGTTAGCTCCATACTATTTCTGTCCTTTATTAAGCCCATCTTTGTATGAAGTATCCCCTTGGTATCTTTAATTTTCTTGAAGAGATCTCTCAGTTCAGTTCAGTTCAGTTCAGTCACTCAGTCGTGTCCAACTCTTTGCGACCCCATGAATTGCAGCATGCCAGGCCTCCCTGTCCATCACCAACTCCCGGAGTTCATTCAGACTCACATCCATTGAGTCAGTGATGCCATTCAGCCATCTCATCCTCTGTCGTCCCTTTTTCCTCCTGTCCTCAATCCCTCCCAGCATCAGAGTCTTTTCCAATGAGTGAACTCTTCACATGAGGTGGCCAGAGTACTGGAGTTTCAGCTTTAGCATCATTCCTTCCAAAGAAATCCCAGGGCAGTCTTTCGCATTCTATTGTTTTCCTCTATTTCTCTGCACTGATCACTGAGGAAGGCTTTCTTATCTCTCTTTGCTATTCTTTGGAACTCTGCATTCAAACCAGTGTCTCTTTCATTTTCTCCTTTGCTTTTCACTTCTCTTCTTTTCTCAGCTACTTTAAGGCCTCCTCAGACAACCATTTTGCCTTTTTGCATTTCTTTTTCTCAGGGATGATCTTGATCACTGCCTCCTATACAATGTCATGAATCTCTGTCCATAGTTTTTCAGGCAGTCAGTCTATCAGATCTATTCCCCTGAATCTATTTGTCACTTCCACTGTATAATCATAAGGGATCTGATTTAGGTCATATCTAAATGGTCTAGAGGTTTTCCATACTTTCTTCAACTTAAGTCTGAATTTTGCAATAAGAAGTTCGTGATCTGAGCCACAATCAGCTCCCAGTCTTTATTTGCAGACTGTATCAAGCTTCTTCCTCTTTGGCTATAAAGAATATTATCAATCTGATTTAAGTATTGATCATCTGGTGATGTCCATGTGTAGAGTGTTCTCTTGTGTTGTTGGAAGAGGGTGTTTGCTATGACCATGAGACTCCATAAGCCTTTGCCCTGCTTCATTCTGTACTCCAAGGTCAAATTTTCCTGTTATTCCAGGTATTTCTTGACTTCCTACTTTTGCATTCCAGTCCCTTATGATGAAAAAGACATCTTCTTCAGGTGTTAGTTCTAGAAGGTCTTCATACAAAATAAGACAGATAATTTAATTTTAATTCATTTGATAAATTAATAGAAAGTTAATAAAATTTACTGTTAATGAGCATTAAGCAAAACAAAGAAATCTAGACCCTGATTATCATTTACCTTGAGATGATTAGAAAGTATCCTAAGGAATTTTCTTGTCTTTAGTACCTACACTTAAGAGAAAATGATCTTGAACTAAGAAGAGGTGGATAATATGCAGGAAAAATGAATTTTTAGAAAAAAAGTGCAATTTTAGAAGCAATTCATAATATATAAATAATAAAAATACAAATCATGTATTAAATTCTTCTGCATCTAAAATACTGATATCCAAAAAGCCCAAATAACCAGAACAATCTTGAGAAGGATAAACAGAGCTAAAGGAGTTAGGCTCTCTGACTTCAAGTCATACTACAAAGCTACAGAAATAAAACAGTATGGTGCTGGCACGAAAACAAATACAGATCAGTGGAACAGGATATAAATCTCAGAAATAACCCCACACATCTATGATAATCTAAAGCAAAAGAGGCGAGAATATACAATAGAGAAAGATTTCTTAGATTAGGCAGCAACATGTAAAACAGTGAAATTTGAATATTCCCTAACACCATATACAAAACTAAACTCAAAATGGATCAAAGATCAAAAGGTAAGGCCAGACACTATAAAACTCTAATGGAAAACATAGATAGAATACCCTTGGGCATAAATTGCAGTTATATATTTTTTGATCTACTTCCTAGAGTAATGAAAATAAAAACAAAAATAAATGGGAACTTATTAAACTTAAAAGCTCTTGAACAGCAAAGGAAACAATAAAAAAAAAAAAAAAACTAAAAGGCATCCCACAGAATTGGAGAAAATATTTGCAAATGAAGCAACTAACAATGCATCAATCTCTAAAATATACCAGCAGCTCACGCAACTCTATGTAAAAAAAAAAAAATCCAATCAAAAAATGGGTGGAAGATATAAGTAGACATCTTTCCAAAGAAGACATACAAATTAAAAGATGCTCAACATCACTAATTATCAGAGAAGTGTAAACCAAAACTACAGTGAGTATCACCTCACACTGGTGAGAATGGTCATGATTACAAAGTCCAAAAATAATGAACACTGGAGAGGGTTTGGAGAAAAGGGAACTCTCCTACAATGTTTCTGGGAATTTAAATTGGTACAAACACTATGGAGATAGTATGGAGGTTCCATAAGAAACTTAAAGTAGAACTACCATGCTGCTGCTGCTGCTGCTAAGTCAAGTCAGTCAGGTCTGACTCTGTGCAACCCCACAGACGGCAGCCCAACAGGCTCCTCTGTCCCTGGGATTCTCCATATGATCCTGCAATTCCACTCCTGGGAATATATCCAGAGAAAACTATAATACAAAGATACATGCACCCCAATGTTCACTACAGCACTATTTACAATAGCAAAGATATGGAAGCAACCTAAATGCCCGCTGATAGAAGATAAAGAAGAGATGGTACATATATACAATTTGTAATGTTACTCATCTACAAAAAGAACAAATAATGCCATTTATAGCAACACGGATGGACCTGGAGAGATTATCACACTAAGTGAAGAAAGTCAGAGAGAGAAAGGCAAATATCATATGATATCACAACATGGAATCTAATCTTAAAAAATGGTACAAATGAACTATTTTCAAAACAGAAACAGCCTTACATATATCGGAAACAAACTCATAGTTATCAAAGGTGAAACAGATGGGTGAGGAGGGGAAGATACGTGTGGAGGTTGGGATAAACATACACATATCTTATGTCTTGCATATATAAGACAGATAACCAACAAGGACATACTGTGTAGCACAAGGACCTCTAGTCCATATTTTGTGATAACCTACAAGAGTAAAGAATCTAAAAATAATGAATATATGTATGTGTGTGTGCATATATAAAACTGAATCACTTTGCTGTACACGTGAAACTAACATGTTGTAAATCAACTATATATCAATAAAATTAAAATTAAAGGAAAAAAGTTGAGGCCAAAAGAGAAAAAAAAATCATGAATAAATCACAGAGTGTCACCTTAATATAAAGCAGACCTGTGATAGTTGGAAGTGTTCTCTAAAGCAGAATGTTATAGAAGAGAACTCTATGCAGTTTGAACAAGATTATTCCATGATCTCACTGTGAAATATCATTTCGATTTTGGCAAGAAACTTTAAAGACTCTTATTTTAAGTTAATTATGTTTGAGAACTGAATCTGAGTCTTGCAAAGGGAAGTGAAAATTTCACCTGAAGATCTTAATCCTTAAGAGTAAGAAAGCTTTCCACTGAAGAAGGCAGAACATTTGAGGACATGACTTTCCTAGTCTTTGGCCTATAAATATATTAAATCCTCTTTTAAATCCTCCGTTCATTTAGTCTTAAAGTCTGTGAAGCCAGGATTTACTATTTCATCTATACAGAAAAAAAAAAGAAAAGATGTCCACATTAAGGTTTCTTATGAGTTATAAACAGTCCGTTGAAATCAATTTTAAACATTAATACAGAGTATTGGAAAGATGAAATAAAATATACACAGAGAGAGAGGAGAAAAAAGAAATAAAACAGAACATTTGTTTAGTATTAAAAATTGATTAGTATATTTGAGGGAATAAAATATATTCATAAGCTCTTTTAAATATTTAATGATAAAGATTTTACTACCAAATAAATTCATTAAAGAGAAATCTTAAATTGGTGTGTTTTTTATTTAATAAAAATGCCAGGTTTAATTATCCCAATCTAAATAGTATAGAAGTTAGTGAACATTAAATCCACTGTAATATTTTATGCTGTATTACTTTCATTGATATCAATTTAATTAAAGTATGCATTTGCAAGGACAAGAAAGATTTGTTTAAAACAAAGATTTTATTATTCCTTGTCACACCTGAAAATTAAGCACCCCAAATGATCTTTTCTTTAATGTTTCCTATTCTAGGGAAGTAAGTCTGGAGAAACCATAATGAATACATTTGTATTGTTTTTATCTAATAAATGAAAAAAAAATTTAATTACCATGTCAGAAAAATACTGTTTTTAGATAGACAAAGGATAAAGTTTTAAATGTATTTCTTAGAAAATCTGATTTTGATAATATACTTTTCTTGAACTACTATATTTAAACTTATTTGTATTTGATTTGTTTTCAAATATAAACAAAAATATGAATGGCGAGAATAGTGTTCTTTGTAAATGAAGATTTATTGTTATTTATTTTATTCCTTACTTATAGTTGAGACTCTGGACTTTAGTGAACAATAGATATTTATTGAATGTATATTTGTTTGAAAGACTAGATGGTTTGAAAAGTGAATGAATGAAATATCACTTCTTATGCTATTTTAAAGTTGAAGACCTTTAGTCTTGGAAATATTAAGTAAATTACTTAAATAATTATTCATGGAAACACTGAAGATCCTGTTGTGGTGCTGAGGACTCTTCACTATGATATTCTTCTCATCAGTGGAAACACTATTTAAGCAAGAGTAGGGGTAGCAGTTTGAGGACTGACAATTGCTGTATAAAGAAACATAGTTAAAACAAGTAACCTAACATCTGCTTAAAAATTGACTAAAGTGAACTAGGAGATAGATCATGAATGAAGCGATTATGAACTGGATTGATATAGTAAATGAAGATACAAGAAGGGAAAAAACAGCATTTCAGATACCTCATCAATTCAGTTAGGTTCAGTCACCCAGTCATGTCCAATTCTTTGAGATCCCATGGATTGCAGCACACCAGGCTTCTCTGTGCATCACCAACTCCCAGAGCCTTCTCAAATTCATGTCCATAGAATTGGTGACGCCATCCAACCATCTTATCCTCTGTTGTCCCCTTCTCCTCCTGCCTTCAATCTTTCCCAGCATCAGGGTCTTTTCCAATGAGTCAGTTCTTCGCATCACGTGGCCAAAGTGTTGGGGTTTCTGCTTCAGTGTCAGTCCTTTCAATTAATATTCAGGACTAATTTGCTTTAAGATTCACTGGTTGGATCTCCTGCAGTCCAAGGGACTCTCAAATGTCTTCTCTAACACCACAGTTCAAAAGCATCAGTTCTTTGGTACTCAGCTTTCTTTATAGTCCAATTCTCACAGCCAATGACTACTGGAAAAACCATAGCTTTGACTAGACGGACCTTTTTGGAAAAGCAATAATGTCTTTGCTTTTTAATATGCTGTCTAGTTTGGTCATAGCTTTTCTTTCAAGGAGAAAGCATCTTTTAATCTCATGGCTGCAGTCACCATCTGCAGTGATTTTTGGAGCCCAAAAACATAAAGTCTGTCACTAGTTCCAGTGTTTCTCCATCTACTTGCCATTACATGATGGGACCAGATGCTGTGATCTTAGTTTTCTGAATGTTGACTTTTAAGCCAACTTTTTTCACTCTCCTCTTTCACTTTCATCAAGAGATACTTCATAGGAGCTATAAAACCTGGATAAATGAGATAAGAGTGCTGAGAAATCTAAGGAAAATCCCACAGTTATTTGTGGGATCTGGAGAATGATATACATTTTGATTAAAGAGGGAAAATGTGACTCCTTGAGGAAAATATGATAATTTAGTTTCAAAATTCTATGTTGTGAAGGGAGTGTAGATGGCAAGATAGGCAAGTCTACCAGGAATTAAGTAAAAAGCCCCAATTTAAAAAAAATTTAAATGCTAAAAGTGTGGTAATGAAGCATTGATCTTTATCTTCATTGAAGGAATTCAAGTGTATGAATGAACAATATACTAACTCTCTTCCTGCTCCTCAGTGATGTCAAGATCTTTTTTCCTTTGGTCTTTTCTACTGTTGTATTTTCTGCCTAGAATGATCTTACATGTATTTCTTTTTTTTTTTTTNTGGCAACCCACTCCAGTGTTCTTGCCTGGAGAATCCCAGGGATGGGGGAGCCTGGTGGGCTGCTGTCTATGGAGTCACACAGAGTCGGACACGACTGAAGTGACTTAGCAGCAGTATTCAATTGTATATATATAACACCCTGTATCCATTTGTCTGTCAATGGATATTTCCGTTGTTCCATATCTTAGCTATTGAGACTCTTAGTAAATATCTTTCTAAGATCTTGATTTCCATTTTCTGTGTATATACAAATAAGTGGGATTAATTGAAGTTAAATGTGTGGTATTGGTGCAAAAAATAAGTAGAGTAATGGAATATATCAGGAACAATAATGAAACATAGGTTTGGAGACTCCCAAGCAATGTCTGGGTTGTTGAGAACTAGCAGTTAAAAAAGACAGATGCTCCATCCATCAAGGAGATGGGGAAGACTGGCAAATTAAATATGGTCACAATCTTTTTTTATTCTTGTTACTGAGAGAAAATATTCCACTTCCTTTGAATTTGGTTTCTGCAACTTGTATGATCAATGGAAAGAAATGGTGGCATGAACAGTGAAAGGAGTGTGGCTGAGCTCTCAGCTGACAGCCCGCTTCTCCAGTCCTATGAGTGAGCCATCTTGGACACACAGCTCAGTGGAATCTCCCAGGCAAGCACCACACCTGTGAGCCCAGTCAACTACAGAAATGTGAGCGATAGTAATAAATTGTAGTTTAAGCTATAATCTGGGGGTCCTTTGTTACAAAGCAATATTTAACTAGAAAGAGGAAGACAATGAAGGCCTGAAAATAAAGTGAATTCAAGCAATAGTAAGTGCTGTAAAGGAGAGAAAACAAATGAGTCTGGGATATGCATTGATTGATTTAATCTTTACAACAGTATCATTTTAGAGTTAGTAAATCTAGAATAAAAAATTTATTTTGAACACCCTTGGCTGGAGTTAAATTATATGAATGGCTTATAAATATACAATTTGAGAATAAGTGATTAACTGGAAACCAATGCTGTATATCTTCATGTATCAAAAGAAATAGCATATGAAATAATCAAATGTAAAACATCCTCTATTAAAAAGAAAAAAATAGGCAAAAGTAATACAGAAAATGCTAAAATATTTGTAGAATATATCAAAAAATCAGATTATTTAACATGTGAGAAACTTCTNGTATATCTTCATGTATCAAAAGAAATAGCATATGAAATAATCAAATGTAAAACATCCTCTATTAAAAAGAAAAAAATAGGCAAAAGTAATACAGAAAATGCTAAAATATTTGTAGAATATATCAAAAAATCAGATTATTTAACATGTGAGAAACTTCTAAAAATCAAGAAAAGGGGAGTAAATGTCTTAATTTTAAAATGTACAATATAAACCATTGAATAAATAAATCTGTAAAAGAAATACAAATGTCAGTGAAAAATATAAAAACATTCAACTTCATACTGGTAAAATTCAAATACAACTATTGACATGTTTTAAACCTCTTGCCCTTAAGAATGAATGTTTTAAAATAAGATTAGACTATCTATTGGTGTCAAAAAATGAATACCTGCTATCCTGTTGCTCAGCCACTTTTCTGAGTGTACTATGGGATTATCACAAAACTGAACAGTATTCAAATACTGTTAAGACACCTTAAAGAAACATATTAAAGGAAATTATTGGAAATATGTGAACAAATAAATCCATTAAATATTAATCACTATTAACATAGTTCAAAAATATGAATAACATATAATGAAGGATATTTAATTGGCCGTCTATGGGGTCGCATAGAGTCAGACACAACTGAAGCGATTTAGCAGCAGCAGCAGCAGCACAATATTTATATACCAATATCATGATAATATATATTTATTGTATCAGTATACAGTTGATACATGATTTTTAAATAATTTTTCAAGTGGTTTTGAAATATTGCATCATGAAAAATTCAAGTAATAGAGAAATGTAATAGCTGCATTTTGTAATTAGATATAGAGTAAGAGGTAGATAGAGAAATTGAAATCAAGATAGAGATGAATAAAGATGTAATAGAAATCCTGATATAGTAAAAAGTAATGAGATAACCTTCACTAAAATGTAAAGTCAAATCTAATAGGTAGTAAGCTTAGGTGGAATGTTTATAACCAACTTTACTGAGTTACAATTTACATAAAATAAAATATACTCATTGTAAGTGTAGTTGGATAAATTTTGACAGAGATACACGCATGTAATAACCCTTAGATTCGAGATATGGAAATATTCCCATTACTCCTTGAAGTCTTTTTATATATATATACTCCTGATGCTTTATATATTTTTCTGGTATTTATATTCAACTTAATTGATGGGTAACCCACAAACAGTAATATGCAATTATTCATGACATAAGACAACTTTAAGATCTACTATTTTTATCCATTGTAAAGAAATCTATTATTTTTCAATTTGTTATCAACAAATTTTTTGGAAAGAAACTTTGAAACCTTATGAAATATTGTTACTCATCAAACTTTCACAAACTAATTTTAGCATCATAGTTCTTTGTTTGTTTTGCTTAGATTAACATGATACCTGCAAACTTTTGATTTTCTAACTTCATTGTTTATTGTATATTTATAATTCTTCCAGGACAGATTTCTCTATATATTTATATATCTATCATCTGCATTGTCACAAAAATACACACATACAAATGACAAAAAGAGTCCTTGTTACTGTCCAAATTTCCACCTTAATGGAAATTAAATACTAATTTTGGCTTTTAGTTCATCAGTTCATTTCAGTTGCTCAGTTGTGTCCAACTCTTTGCGACCCCATGGACTGCAGCATAGCAGGCTTCCCTGTCCATCACCAACTCCTAGAGCCTACTCAAACTCATGTCCATAGAGTTAGTGATGCCATCCAACCATCTCATCCTCTGTCATCCCCTCTCCTCCTTCCTTCAAACTTTCCCAGCATCAGGGTCTTTTCCAATGAGTCAGTTCTTCGCATAAGGTGGCCAAAATATTGGAGTTTCAGCTTCAGCATCTGTCCTTTAAATGAATATTCAGGACTGATTTCCTTTAGGATTGACTGGTAAAGTTCTGTATTTCTTTAAAATTTCACTAGAATTAGCTGTGAAATTTATAGTTATATTTTATTAAATCACATAATGCTTTATCTCTTTAGTAATAAATGATGATGAGTTAATAAAGCAATGGTCCAATGCATAGTGGAAAGCTTAGATATAAAAAGTTAATTCCTATAAGGATTTAATTCAAGTATGTAAGAGATCAGGTAATGTTTCCTCAATTATAAAGTGAGAGATGATAACAATAATACCTATTTTANAGGCCTGGCGTGCTGCGGTTCATGGGGTCGCAAAGAGTCAGACATGACTGAGCGACTGAACTGAACTGACTCAGAATTTCATCACTGAGTATTAGTTGTGGGTTTTTCAGACATGTCTTTTATCACAAAAGTTCTCTTTTGTTCTGAGTTCGCTGAATTTTTTTTTCATGAAAGGCTGTTGAATTTTGTGTGATGACATGATCATGTGACCTTCATCCTTTATTCCATGAATGTAGTGAATTCCACTGATTGAATTTCATATATTGAGTCAGCCTTGCATTCCTGGGATAAATCCCATTTGATCATGATATATAATCCTTTTTATATCTTGATGGATTCAGTTTGCTAGTGTTTTCTTGAAGATTTTTACCTTGATTTCATAAAGGATATTGGTCTGTAATTTTCTTTTCTTGTGATGTCTTTGTCTGGTATTGCCATCTGGCTACCAATAGGGCCTCATACAAGCACTGCACCACAGGATGAGCTGAGAAGCGTTCCCTCCTCTTCTATGTTTTAGAAGAGTTTATGAAGTGTTGGTATTCATTTTTCATAAAGCGTTTGGTAGAATGCACCAGTGAAGCCATCTGGGCCCGAGATTTCCTTTTTCATTCATGTTTATATAACCAGTGGCAAGCAAAAGCTTGGATGGGTGTCAGGTACCTGGAAATGAGTGTTGGTCAATGTAGAATAAAAGAACTTTTTATTTCACTAAGACCTTGATGTGTTCACTGGACAGGTCTTCTAGTTTATGGAGTTGCAGAGTGAGGTTAACCTTTCTTCTCTGTCATGAGAAGGAAGCCACATTCCCAGTCCGTGGGCAGGGAGGATACACTCACCATCATCCAGGATGACCAGCAGTGGGGCCAGGAGGTCACACATGCCCTGGACATAGCCAATCTCAATGTGCTGCCAGATGTAGCTGCAAGAGACACACAGGACGGCCAGTGATGGCACCCACACTCTGCCTGTCCAGCCCACTCCTCCTTTCCTCTCACCCTGCTTTGGCTCCTATCTCTCACCTGGATCAACTCCCTCATCCTCCCGCCTGTACCCCCATCCTGTCTCATTCTGTTCAAGCAGGCTATGCAGTCACCTATGCAGCCTATGACCTTCTTAAAGCTCAGGAACCTTTACAGGCTCTTCACTGCATGACTGGGCAATTCCAAACTCCTTAACTGGGGGTGCCAGGCATCTATTGCTTCCTCCCAATCCCCCTTCACAGTCTCACACATCACTTCTCAGGACTTCTTCCCTTCCCGCTGCACTGAGGTATTTACCTCTGTACAAACAAAGCACACATTCATGCGCCCGTGTTTCTGCCTGTGCTGTTCCCTCTGCCTGGAATTCTCATCTGCTTCTTAATAATCATAACTACTGTTTACTGAGCATTTACTGTATGCTCTGTCCACTGTATATGTATTTATCACTGAATTCTCAAACTAATCATATGAAAAAGCTACTATCATTATCACAGTTCACAAATAATGGGAATAAAGCACAGAGAATTAAGTGACATGTCCCAAGTTGCACACAGCATAATGAACAGCAGAGAAAGGATTTGAATCCAGGGGGCCTCACTCCATTGCGTGTGCTCCCCGTCACCCACACCTGCGCCACCCATTACTCATCTCCA
>SJYV01031653.1:53430-77998 GCA_006410875.1 Neotragus pygmaeus
TAAAAAAAAAAGGAAGAAGAAGTTCAGAAATGCAAAGAATTGTAAAAAGAGTGACTCTCACTCTTACAAGAAGAAGAAAATTAATGATAATTTTCAAACTCAACAGTGAACTGAGGTCTCAGGACAATCAGATAATCATAAATTTGAGAAAGAGAGCTGCCTAAGGGAGAAATGGATCTAGAACACTTGCTTAAATGAGGCAGCCATCACTGAGTTTCATATAAGCCAATAGAAAGCAATAGCTGAATCTTCTGAATTAATAAGCATTGAATGTAAAGAATGAGAATCTTGGAGAGCTTTCCTGTGGTACTAATTGGGGGTGCAAAACAGAACAGCAGTCAGTAACAATACCAAAACAAAGCTGTCTTCCCTATTTTGCCTTGGACCATGTACCGTCATCTGCTGGAGTCAGAAAAGGAAAGAAAAAAAAAAAACCCCTAACCAGGGGACGAGCAGGAAAATTTACTCTACCCAGCACTGTAGCTGGAGGAGGAACATGTGTTGAGTGTGCCCTGACCCAGAGACACAGCACCTGACTAAGACTGATGTTTAATTAGAAGTGCAAGCTCTTCCCCAGGCTCTATGATCAAGCAAGCATGAACTGGATAAAAATAATAACAGTACAGTTAGGAGAGATGAAAGACATATTATCTCAAGACAAGCACAAAGGAAAGATTTAACCCAGGTAGGAAGCAGACATTAAGAAACTGACCTCTGGAAAACCAGGTCCTCCTTAATCACAAGGTATCGGGAAAGGGGTTTGAATCTTGTAATGCACTGAGGATATTTATAGCAACAGCATATCTCAGTTAAGCCCATCTACTAAAGGCCTGATGAAAGAAATGAAACATTAGCCTCTGAGCATTGAAAAAAAAATCATCATCTGCTTTCTTACATAATACTTCTAGCTTTCATTAAAAATTACGAGGCATAAAATCTATTAGGAAAAGCATACTTTGAAGCCATAAAGTATTCACCAGAACCAAACTCTGATATGATACACAGAGTAGAAACAATCAGAAAAGCAATTTAAAATAACTTTGTGAACTTGTATTTGTTTAAATATACATTAAAAACTCTAGTACAACCACTTAAAAAGGTAAAAAATGCAAAATATAACAATGTAAATATGTTAAGAAAGGAGAGCAATGGAACCATGAGTGGTAAAAAAACAAGTGAAGACAAAAACGTGGGAAAAAATACATACAACAAATAGAAAACAGTAACAAATACGGAGACTATTAATCCAACTATACCAATAAATACTTTGAACATCAAATGGATTATATACACCAGTTGAAGGAAATTATAAGACTGGATTTAAAAACACAACCTAACTATATATGTTGTCTACAAAACCCCATTTTAAATATAAAGACACATACAGATAAGAAGTAAATGGATGGAGAAAAATGTATAATTCTAAAACTAGAACGTTAGTCACTCAGTCGTGTTCGACTCTTTGCAACCCCATGGACTGTAGCTCACAAGGCTTCTTACCCATGGAATTATCCAGGCAAGAGTACTGGAGTGGGCAGCCATTCCCTTCTCCAGGGTATCCTCCCGACCTAGGGATCAAACTCGTGTCTCCTGCATTGTAGGTAGATTCTTTATCATCTGAGCCACAAGGGAAGTCCGTTAACACTATCCCCCCAGCCACAAGAAAAAAGCAGGAGTAACTATGTTAATTTCAGACAGAGCAGATTTCAACGCAAGGAAACTTATCAGGATAAAAAAGGGTACATACATGCATAATGATAAAGGAATCAGTTCTCTAAGAAGACATGAACAATTCTTAATACTTCCACAATTAAGAACAGAATGTCAAATTATGTGAGGCAGAAACTGATAGAATTCATCCCAAGGAGAAAGGGGTGAATCTTATTACCACTTTGTCAGAAATGGACATAACTAGTGGGCAGAAAAGCTATGACCAACCTAGACAGCATATTAAAAAGCAGAGAAATGATTACTTTTCTAAAAAGGCCCATCTAGTCAAAGCTATGGTTTTTCCAGTACTCATGTATGGATGTGAGAGTTGGACTATGAAGAAGGCTGAGTGCCAAAGAATTGATGCTTCTGAACTATGGCACTGGAGAAGACACTTGAGAGTCCCTTGGACTGCAAGGATATCAAACCAGTCAATCTTAAAGGAAACCAGTCCTTAATATTCATTGGAAGGATTGATGTTGAAGCTGAAACTCCAATACTTTGGCCACCTGATGGGAAGAACTGACTCATTGGAAAAGACTCTGATGCTGGGAAAGATCGAAGACGGGAGGAGAAGGGGATGACTGAGGATGAGATGGTTGGATGGCATCACCAACCTGATGGACATGAGTATGAGCAAACTCCAGGACATGACTGAGAAAGAGTCGGACATGACTGAGTGACTGAACTGAACTGAACACTACCTTATGCAACAATAGCAGAATAAATATTTTTCTCAAACTTACGTGGAGCATCTACCAAGACATCACGTTCTGAGACATATTTTAACTGAGATACACTTTAGCAAATTTAAAAGAGAAATGATTTAAGTTTTTCAACTGAGGGGCTATGGTTCCCATTGTAAGGTCTGGCCTTCAGAAAAGAGTAATTATGAAGCTCTTTGAAGATGGTGGGGCTTCCTCACAAATCTATTTCTTTTCTTTTTTTTTTTTTTTAGAGCAACTTTCTTTCTTTTTTTTTTTTTAATTAATTTATTTATTTATTTTTAAATTTAACTTTACAATACTCTATTGGGTTTGCCATACATCGACATGAATCCACCACAGGTGCACACAAGCTCCCAATCCCGAATCCCCCTCCCACCTCCCACCCCACAACGTCTCTCTGGATCATCCCCGNTTCTGGCTCTAGATTAGTGATCACATCATCATAATTATCTGGGTCGTGAAGATCTGTTTTGTACAGTTCTTCTGTGTATTCTTTAGGGAAACATAAATGCCCTGGATCACTGGCCTATATAACTCTCATGGGAATCTATAGGTTAAAATATCATTTTGATTTCATCACTTTCTATAAATAATCATGCCTTTTGGAGTAACTACTGATTTCGTAAATTAAAGTTCTATATTTCAGACCTACCATAGAAAAACTTATCTAGAAAATCCAGGTTCTCTTTTTATTTCAATAGAATGCATCATATCTTCATTTGCATACATGACACATGGAATTTACAAGAAAATTATATAAGTAAGAGAAATAATACACTTGTATGTCAATCACTGTATCAGATTTTATAAAACAATCTACTATTTAAGTGTGTCTTATTATTGAAAAAACTTCAATCCAACTTCAGCCCAGAAACTTCCTCTTCATAGACGTAAAATGAGTATGAAAATGATAGTACTTATAAAGAACTGTGAGATCCTCAGAGAAGGATACTAAGTCAAAAGTTCTACTATTCTCAATTAACTGTGAACAATATTTGAAATATACCATTTTTCAACTTGAGGAAAATAATTTCTAACCCTATAATGATGGTTTTACCTAATTACTTCATAATGCTACAGTATCCCAAATAATTAATATTCATCTTTCAAATCTCAAAACCTTTTTCATGTTTTTAATGCTCACATTCGCAAAGCAGAGAATGAAGAGGGATCACTCCCCTCCCAGCTTTATTAGCACTGCAATTTCTTGCCAAGAGAAAGACTCAACCTGACGCACTTGAATTCAAGTTCAAGTTCAAGTGTACAATAATCCAGTTAAAGCCTCTCTACAAATCTGACATAAATTAATGAAGTTTCCAAATGTTTTGTCAAACATATATCAAATGATGTAAGAGCTTAGATGGTCCCTTTTCTCAAGCACCACTGAATGTCTTGTCACTAACTTGGAAGAATGTTTTATAAAATTAAATATAAACACACTGCACTTCAAATGGTGAATAATTTATGGCCTGTGTTCTATAAAATTACTTTCCAATTACTAGATTGTTAATATCCACTTGATTTTCAATTATCATATCAAGGAATGTGACCCTTTTTGAAGTGCTACAAAAAGAAATGCAAACGGTCAATGAAATACTTATTTGTTTAAATTGTATCGAGGAATAAAGGCATTTATTAAAAAGGGAAAATAATTTTCTAACAGCCCTATATAAATAAAAGGAGTATGAACTGAACACCATACACATATTATAACAATTACATGCCATGATAGGTATGACACCTTATTCTTGACAAAAACATTACATGAACAAAGATGCTCTTAACATTAAGGACCTGGCAGGCAGTTATGAATTTCGGTTTAAATCTTTGTAGGAAACGAGAAAATAGAACAGCACATTTCCAATCCTAATTGAGGTCTTCACAATGCCCTGCATCAGAAATGATCGAGATAAAATCAAAACTACTTGCTTATAAGCAATCACCTGCAAAAAAAATGACATTGGTTCATGAAATGCACTTTAAAAATGTAAACCTATTACTGAAAAGAGAAAATATATGTGCCTCTCTGACATGTACAGATTTATATTTTCTATCATGAAAACTATTAGGTTTCCATTTGAAGAAACACTCTTCCTCTAACTGCATTAATACCTGGATATTCCTCAAGATATTATTATATCACCTGCCTAAAGAATATAAAACACCGTGAAATAAAATTGTTTCATTTCAGGATAAAGAATATTTTTAAAAAATGAAATCATGGCAAACAAACATTTTAGTTTCTAAAAATCAATACTGTCTACTTCAAGGTGCCCAGATATCAGATGTGTGTGTGTGTGTGTGTGTGTGCACATGTGTGTGTGCGCACATGCACAGTTGTGTCTATTTGCAACTCTATGGACTGTAGCATGCTCCTTGGTCCATGGGATTCTCCAGGCAAGAATACTGAGTGGGTTGCCGTTTCCTCCTCCAGGGGATCTTCCCAACCCAGGGATAGAACCCATGTCTCCTGAGTCTCCTGTATTGTCGGATGGATTCTTTACCACTGAGCCACGTGGGAAGCTCACATAGATATCAAACGGGGAACTGTAAAATCCACTTGTGATAACAAATGACAAAATATCAGTTCGTCTTGAAGGGCAAAAAAGGCTGGAAAATTATATATATTTGCTATTATATGCAACAGCAGAATGAAATCATTGTGAAAGAAACTATGGCCTGAAAAAAAACCTATGCTATTTACTTTCTAATCCTTTATAGAGACAACAGATAAAAACACACATTTCAGTATTTTTCCTTTGTCCCAGATATTTAAAACGCACACTTACCATTTTGGGCATCCCTTTCCCTCCTCCCTGCCCCTACACTTGGGCACTCTAAGTGATCTTTGTCTCCTTGTCACTTTCTGTGTCTGTCTCTCTCTTTTTTATCAATTATTTCTGTCATTTTCACCCTCTTGTCCACATTCATCATTCCTTAAATACTAACCATCAATTCCAGAAGTTTATGTTTTATAGAGTAAACCTTACATTACTGTTATTTAGCCAAACTTCCAGGTGATTCCAAACTATTACTATACCCTTCTCTCTGTACATGTTGTTGCTGCTTAGTTGCTAAGTCCTAACCAACTCTTTTGCAGCCCATGGACTGTAGCTCACCAGGCTCCTCTGTCCATGAGATTTCCCAAGCAAGAGCACTGGAGTGAGTTGTCATTTCCTTCTCCAGGGGATCTCTCCATCTAGGGATCAAACACTCATCTCCTCCATTGGTAGGAAGATTCTTTACCTCTGAGCCAACTGGGAAGACCCTATCTCTATACGTACTCTTGGCTTTAATCTTTCATTCTGTCTCATTATCCCATTAAAGATTGAGTCCCATGTAGTGGACCACATACCATCTATGGTCTTCCATACTTTATCATCCCAGACTTATTTCACATTATCCTAAACTTGTTAGCTCAGTTCTTAGTCTGGTCAGCTAATTCTTAATTTCTGTATGTAAACACATACCTAATTTAGCCTCGGAGTGTGGCTCACATGGTTTTCCTCTCCTTAATTGCTATTTTCCCTCATTACTCGTAAACCAGTCTTTGACCACTGTCTCCAGGGAATCTTTTCAGGACTCTTGTCTGTGATGCTAGTAATCTCTTTGAGCAGACTAGAGGTTTTCAGGTTTGACCGGGCCTACCTATATTTGTCTCCTAGTGCTGCCATCAAAAAGTTACACATGCTAGGTTGCAAAGCAAGATAAATTTATTCTTTTGCAGTTCTGGAAACAAGTCCAAAAACAAGCAGTTAGAAAGGCTTTGTGGCCTCCAAAGGTTCTAGGGAGGAATCATCCTTGACTTTTCCTGAAAGTGAAAGTGAAGTCTCTCAGTTGTGTCCAACTCTTTGCGATCCCATGGACTGTAGCCCACCAGGCTCCTCTGTCCATTGAATTTTCTAGGCAAGAGTACTGGAGTGGGTTGCCATTTCCTCCTCCAGGGGATCTTCCTGAGCCAGGGATTGAACCCAGGTCTCCCACATTTGAAGGCAGATGCTTTACCATCTGAGTCACCAGGGAAACCCTCTTCCTTCCTTCTGGTAATTGCTGGCAATCTTTGGCATTCCTTAGCTTGTAGATGCTGCACTCCAATTTCTGCCTCCATTGCCCCATAACCATTCTTGAGCTTATACAAAATAAAGAGTATTTCCCTATCAATATTATAGACCATTAAATTATTAAAGACAATTTATTCTCCCCAAAGACTTCCTTCAGGATACATGTTCCTATTTTCTTTTTCTTTTTTTTTAATATGTCATCAAGAGAGTAAAAACCATGACATATTTCACTGAAAAAAAAAAAGATTTAGCTCTAATCATCTGATTTTGAAAGAGTATATTTTATTGTCTACTTCTATGTAGAGTTCATTTTATCATAATGGCTTGGATGTCATATAGATGTGGCTATGAATCCCAAACCTGCCACTAAGCAATTGCATTACTATTAAAATAAATAATACCTCTAAGCCTCAATGTCATTCTTGAGAAATCAGAATGCAACATTTGCCTTAAATAGTTAAAGTAATAACAGATAATTAGCACAGTGTTTGGTAGACTTAATAACTGGTAGCTTGTAATAACATAATTTTTATTGGTCTATTATAGAAGTCTAATTTAATACATCAAAACTTGTATTATATTGCACATGGCCTACAGCCCTTGGTGTTAATTCATGCCTTGACAGCAATATCACAATTAATATGGATTTGTGTATCTTTCTGCAATTCTAGCTATTCTTATCTTGCTGATTATCAGAGGGTAGGAATAGAATTGTTCTGATCACACCAAGATACTTTGGAGAGGTGAGCCTAGAAATTTGTTTTTTCACATTGGGAAATGGGTAAATGGTAATGAAACTCTTTTCCTCAAGTTTTGAGTACCACTCTCATCTCTCAATGAGCAGGTCTCTAAAGAATCTGTGCAATTGTCTAGTTTCTCAAAAGAACCAGCTTCTCTTACTTAACTTTTAATCTATTTGCAGGGCCTTAGTTTTCCATTCTGTATATGTCTACCATCTGAACTGTGGTGTTGGAGAAGACTCTTGAGAGTCCCTTGGACTGCAAGGAGATCCAACCAGTCCATTCTGAAGGAGATCAGCCCTGGGATTTCTTTGAAAGGAATGATGCTAAAGCTGAGACTCCAGTACTTTGGCCACCTCATGCGAAGAGTTGACTCATTGGAAAAGACTGATGCTGGGAAGGATTGGGGGCAGGAGGAGAAGGGGACGACAGAGGATGAGATGGCTGGATGGCATCACTGACGTGATGGACATGAGTCTGGAGTGAACTCCGGGCATTGGGGATGGACAGGGAGGCCTGGCGTGCTGAGATTCATGGGGTCGCGAAGAGTTGGACATGACTGAACTGAACTGAATCCTTGACAAAAGATGCAGAGATCTAGTTTGCTACATGATATGCAAGTAGTTGCTACATGATATCCATTTTCCCACTTGACAAACGATACAGAGACAGTTTGCTACATGATTTGCACATAGTTGCTATGTGATATCCATTTTCCCATCATATATACAAAATTAGAGATAGTTTAAAAATGTAAAAGCCAAAGCTATAGAATTTTTCAGGGGTCAATATACGAGAAAGTCTCACTAGGTTGTGAGGAATTTCTTAACCAATACAGGGAAATTAACTGAAAGGAAAATATGATAAACACAACATGTTAGAATATTTTTTATCACATTTCACTAGGGATATTGAAAAGGTAGGTTGTAACTTGGCATCTGTATAAATTTGGATTTGGCACTTTGACAATTCTGAATTTCCAAGGATTATTTTAAAAGACTGTATGCTCTTCAGTAAGTTCTCCCCAAACTAAATTTACATCTTTTTTTTTAATATATAATAAGGCTTTGTATTTGTCAACATTAAAAGTCTGATTTTTAAACAGCTTCTTGGACTGTTGTCTCCTACCCATCAGCTTGCTCAATTTTAGCACCTGTGCCATCCTTAGCATCTTTTCAGAACTACTGCCTTCATCATAATACTCCGTTAGTTTCCCCAGCTCAGACGTGGGCTTCTATGGCAATTTTACTTTGATAACAAAGACATGATGGAGAAGATAGATTGGCAAACCTTTTCTAGATCTTTTATAATGTTGTCTGCACTCAAATTATTGAACACTTCTTTCAAGTAATTTGTTTAAATTTTGAGGTCTGATTTCCCTCATCTTCTTCATAATTTGTGGGGACCCTTGGTCCTAAGTTTAAAAGGTCTTCTGAATATATTATATATATATACACACACATATGTATGTGTTTTATAAAACCAACACAGACCAGATNTAAATTTTGAGGTCTGATTTCCCTCATCTTCTTCATAATTTGTGGGGACCCTTGGTCCTAAGTTTAAAAGGTCTTCTGAATATATTATATATATATACACACACATATGTATGTGTTTTATAAAACCAACACAGACCAGATGAATCAAATAACCATCAGTAGTCTTCACCTCAATATAAGCTTTTGTCATGGTCTGCAATTTTTAGATGAAAGAGCACATTTTATCACTGGTGAGATTCATGTCATAGAAGTTGTAAGGCAGTTTTTGCCCAGAATATTATCAGTAATTAACTTGAATTGTCTAGGTGCAGGTTCATTATTCTAAAGCTCATCAAGGTTAACTTCAAAAACACTACCCATGGGATCATCAGATGCAATTTTGGTTTGAGTCCTTGAGACTACTGTTTTTCCAACACTGCTCACATTGTACATAGTTAATGAGTGCTTTTTACAGCACACCCACATGTCTTATAAAATGGATCAACTATTCATAGTTTCTTCTTGGCTCCTTTTTTGCTGCCTTTTTTAAGATGTTTGTTCTTGCCAATGACCATGGTGCTGCTCTGAGAGCCAAAGGTGCACCACTATTTTATTTAATAATTGATTTAGGCAATGCAAAGTTGCTCAACCCAATCAGTAACCTTCAAGAAAGGAAACTACTTAGATATTTTAAAGCCCTTGCATACAATGGGTAAAGAAACATTATTCCATCATTTCCTTGTAACTTCCAATTTATTTATTTATTTTTTAATGAAAAGCAGTTTAGGACAGAAAGGATACTTGTTTTGAGGAAATGAAAAGGATTATGGTAACATGTGGCTGTGGTCTGAATGTCTGTGTCGCCCTGAAATTCTTATGCTGTGATCACAATGCAGTGATAGTAGGAGGTAGGGCCTTTATGAATCACTGAGGTCAAAGGGGTAAAGCCTGAAGGAATGGGATTAGTCTTCTTAGATTTCACAGAGTTAGCTCACTCCTTCAGATGTGGAAGAAGGTCTTCACTCAACTATGCTGGTGCCCTAACTTCAAGCCTCTAGCCAGTAAGACTGGGAAAAATAATTTTTGTGGGACTTTGTTACAGTAACCTGATAAGACACATGGGTGTCTTATTTATTTTAGGATTTAATGTTGTTTGAAAGATTCTGAGATTATTTTTCAATATAGATTTGAAATAATTACAATTATTTTATAATAATTATAAATATTTATTTACTCTCCTAATATCAAATAAAAACCAATCTGTTTCTTTAAAGTTAAACCATAATCATCATATATATCTAGTTTCATTAGCTTAATATGTACTTTAGAGTTGCTCTTCAATTTTGCCTTCTCCAATTAGTAGTATAAGCATTTTCAGCACATAAATATCATATGAAGTATAAGAATAATTTAAATAGGGAAACACTATCACTCATTTTATAGTTATCATTGACAGTCATTCTAATATAATAATTAACTCTAATAAATTGATCACAACCTTGAAAAACATCCTGTATGAATCAATATAATCTGCCAGCTTCTTGGTTGTCATAGAAACTGATTATTGGAAGGATGTTTAATGCAACATACACTCTATGCATAAGTGATTAAACTGCTAAAGTTTAAAAATGAGCCTAATCAAAACCATGTTTACCTAAACTTTCATTGCCATTCTGTGTTTTATCAAATGCATCATGTCTATTTAATCTTGAACCAAAAAACATATACAATATTGGAATCAATAGATATAGGATGTATTTAGAGCTAATAACCTAAAACATTCAGAAAACGAAGATCATGGCATCCGGTCCCATCACTTCATGGGAAGTAGATGGGGATACAATGGAAACAGTGTCAGACTTTATTTTTTTAGGCTTCATAATCACTGTAGATGGTGACTGCAGCCATGAAATTAAAAGACGCTTACTCCTTGGAAGGAAAGTTATGACCAACCTAGACAGCACATTGAAAAGCAGAGACATTACTTTGCCAACAAAGGTCCATTTAGTCAAGGCTATGGTTTTCCCAGTAGTCATGTGTGCATGTGAGNATAAAGGTGTTTCAAGACTCAAGCAATGAAAATAAAGAAAAACAATGACATACTTCAAGCCATATTAGATTCAAATATATATAATCATCACTTTAAAAAATACCATTATTATGTGAAAGACCAAATTCAGGAAGACCTTCAGATTACAAACACAAGGTCAAAAACAAGATAAAATAGAAGAAACTTATTTAAATGTAGGAAAGGTAATATAAATTCCAATTATGGATTTTGGGTATTTCTGAAGAATAAAACAAATTCATACATAATAATAATATAAATAATAATTATCTGCATTAATTAAGTTCCTAAAATTGCATATGTATAAGCATCAATTTAGGGAAGATACAAGGTTACACACAAATCTGTTAACCTTAGATTTATTTATTAATATAATAAATACAAAGAAAAAAGAAGGAAAGGTACATATCTCTGAGAGTTTCAGAAGTTCAAGAATTTACGCTATTTTTCTATTTATGACAAGGCAACAAAATACATGATATGCAGGAGTCAGAATCCTTGAAGAGATGAAAGAAATAACAAACAAAACTGTAACTCTGATTTTAAAAAGTCAGAATTGAGGAAGTTGTAAGTTGCAGATGAGGTAGAGTTTAATAAAATAATACTTTCAGGCAAAAAGTAAAAGCCTTCAAATTTTGACTATCCTAAAACATCTATCAAACTCAAAAATAAGTATAAAACAATATATATATAATGAATAAACATTTTAACCAGTTAACCACATTAATTCAATACTTATGAATATCTATTAGAAAATGCCCAGAGGGTACCAAATTAATTACAAAACTCAATATATTAAATTTTTAGGGCTGACATAACAAAGCAGCACATACAAGGTGGCTTAAAACAAGAGAAATTTATTGTCTTATTATTCTGGAGGTTAGAAGTCCAAAATCAAGGTATTGACAGGATCACATGCCCTATAAAACTAGGAGAGAGGAATTCTTCCTTGCCTCTTTCTAGTTTCTGGTGGTCTACCTGCTATCTTTGAAAACTTGCCTTACAACTGCACAACTCCATTCTCTACCTTCATTGCCACATGGCATTCCTACATGTCTCTGACTCCTCAATGTTCATCTTCTTATAAGGATACCAGACATACTGGGTTAGTAGCCCACCCAATACCTGTACGACCTCTTCTTAACTTGAGCAATTATGTGTGTAATGACGATTATTTCTAGATAAGATCACATTTTGTTGCAGTGGGATTTCAAAGTATATTTTGGGAAAGTGAATGCAGTTCAACCCAGAACACTCTGGGTTGGCCAAAAACATATTTCTTCACACATAAATATAGGAAGGTGAGGAGATATAGACTGTGTTTTGATTTCCTACTCTTTACCCCAAGTGCTACTCTCAATATGCCAGCAAATGTGGAAAACTCAGCAATGGGCACTGGACTGGAAAAGGTCAATTTTCATTCCAATCCCAAAGAAAGACAATGCCAAAGAATCTCCAGACTAACAAACAATTGTGCTCATCTCATATGCTAGCAAAATAATGCTCAAAATCCTTCAAGCTAGGATTCAACAGTTTGTGAACCAAGAACTTCCAGATGGACAAGCTTGATTTAGAAAAGTCAGAAGAACGTGAGATCAAATTGTCAACCTCCTTTGGATCACAGTAAAAGCAAGAGCATTTCAGAAAAATATCTACTTCTGCTTCATGGACTATGCTAAAGCCTTTAACTGTGTCAAGAACAACAAACAGTGGAAAATTCTTAAAGAGATGGAAATACCAGACCGTCTTACCTGCCTTCCAAGAAACCTGTATGTGGGTCAAGAAGCAATAGTTACAACAGGGCATGGAACAAAGGACTGGCTCAAAGTTGGGAAAGGAGTACAACAAGGCTGTAGATTGTCACCCTGCTTATTTACTTTCTATGAAGACTGTATCACGCAAAATGCCAGGCTGGATGAATCACAAGCTGAATCAAGATTTCCAGGAGAAATATCAACAGTCTCAGGTATGTAGATGATACCCCTGTAACGGCAGAAAGCAAAGAGGAACTAAAGAGCCTCTAGCTCTTGTTTAGTCATTAACTCATGTTCAGCTCTTTTGAGACTCCATGAACTGTAGCCTGCTAGGCTCCTCTGTCTATGGGATTTCCTAAGCAAAAATACTGGAGTGGGTGCCATTTTCTTCTCCAGGGGATCTTCCTGACACAGGGATCAAATCTGTGTCTCCCAGGTGAATTCTTCACCACTGAGATACCAGGGAAGCCCATAAAGAGCCTCTTGATGAGGGTGAAAGAGGAGAGTGGAAAAGCTAGATTAAAACTCAACATTCAAAAAACTAAGATCATAGTATCCAGCCCCAACACTTCATGGCAAGTGGATGGGGGAAAAATGAAAGCAGTGGCAGATTTTATTTTCCTGGGCTCCAAAATCACTGCAGATGGTGACTGCAGCCACAAAATTAAAAGATGCTTGCTTCTTGGAAGAAAAGCGATAACAAACCTAGATAGCATATTAAAAAGCAAAGACATTACTAAAGACATTACATCACTGACAAAGGTCTGTCAAGTCAAAGCTATGGTTTTTCCAGTAGTCATGTACGGATGTGAGCGTTTAACCTTAAAGAAGGCTGAGCGCTGAAGAACTGACACTTTCAAATTATGGTGCTGGAGAAGACTCTTGAGAGCTTCTTGAGACAGCAAGGTGATCAAATCAGTCAATCCTAAAGGAAACCAACCCTGAGCATTCATTGGAAGGACTGATGCTGAAACTGAAGTTCCAGTACCTTGGCCACCTGATGTAAAGAGCTGACTCATTGGAAAAGACCCTAAGGCTGGGAAAGCTTGAAGACAGGAGGAAAAGGGGGCAACAGAGGATGAGATGATTGGATGGCATCACCAACTCAATGGACATGAGTTTGAGCAAACTCCAGGATGTAGTAAAGTACAGGGAAGTCTGGTGTGCTGCAGTTCATAGGGTTGCTAAGAACCCTATGCAAAGGGTTAGCATCTGAATAACAACAACAACAACCCCATCAGTGAGCAAAGTTTTACCACCCTACAATTATGGGGATGGCCAAACACATGGCATCCAACACTGGACAGATGAGAAGGTCAATAACGGTTTTTGACTCACAGAGACTCACAACTGAGGAGTGGAGCACACCACATATCACAGGGCCAGGACTGCACTTGGGAACAAAGAGATTACGGGAAGCAGGCTCTACAGTAACAAGAAGATGAAGTAACCTCTGGCCCCCACAGGAAGACATGTTGTCTTGAGTAATCTAAAAGGAACTGAAGCCTGCCATTCAGAGATAAGCAGGCACTATACCCAGTCCCCAGGATAAGGAAAGTTATTTAGCTGGAAGATCTTACACGTGGAAGTAAAACAGGTAGAGCGACTTGCAGTTAAACCATTTAAACCATCTTATTTTACCAGATAACAAGACAATTCTTAATACTGAAACTTAATTTCAAGCCTTATAACAAATTGACATGCTGATGCCTTGACATAAATTTCAACTTTAGCAATAACTTAGACTTTAAGGGGGCAGAAGTGCCTTCCTAAGAAGTGAAATAGATGCTTAACCAGGAAGAAGGAGGCAACACGGTGAAGTTGTCATTCATCAAAACATGAATTTTAGAGATATGACTCTTTGGGGGCAGTAAAAGTGATTGAGGGAACTGTGTGATACTGGGGTAGGGAATGCAAGTTACCAAAGGGCATTAACTGTATCAATAAGTGCCTGTGGCAATAGTGATACCAGCAGGGGTGTCAAATTGCTATTTTGTAACTTAAATAAGAGTTCTTTGAGGAGCACATTTCATTGCTTCTCAATTAACCCAGTTGCTTGAGACTGGAGACACAAACCTTTCAGTAAATTGTTTCTACAAGAGTCCAACATCTTGTTTTCTGAGAAATGAAATAATTACCTTGGTACTATTAGTAATGTCTGGAAATCCTTCAAAGGGTAGAAGGACTGTCATGGTGAGGCCCAAGACTGTGTCCTTGGTATATATATTATCTGTTACCTTCATTTATATTTTGGGTATTTTTGAGGGAAAAGATTCACAGAGTTCTTCTGCCAGAATGTGAAAATCTTAGGCAATGACAAAGAGTTGGTTAAAATGTGTAGCTGTACTCATTTACTGGCAAATCAGTCCACTGCTAAGCCTGCTGCCTGAAGTTTGAGCAATTATGCTGACACTGAATCTTGTCCTTTATCACGAGACCTAGTTAAGGGGTGAAAAGAAGCAACATTCTACTAAGCTCCAACAGGTATAATGGTGTCAATGCCATCAGTAATATCCACAAACTAAACTCCTTTTGCTAGTCACTCAATTCATCTCAAGAGGCTCTCCAAGCAGCCACGGAACTTCAGAGAGAGCTGAAGTTCTCCAGTACCACAATATCTAGCAAGGGACTAAGCATAAGGGAGGCCATCTCCTCTTGCAGTTGAGATATGCCAGAGTATCTAGGTTTGATGCTATCCTATAGGAAGGATAGGTTTCCCTTGTGGCTCAGCTGGTATAGAATCCATCTGCAATGTGGAAGACATGGGTTCAATCCCTGGGTCAGGAAGGTCTCCTGGAGAAGGGAAAGGTTACCCACTCTGGTTTTCTAGCCTGGAGAATTCCATGAACTGTAAAGTCCATGGGGTCGCAAAGAGTTGGACACAACTGAGTGACATTCACTTTCATTTTATAGCAAGGAAGCCTCAGGAGCTGTGCTAAGCTTATGGGATGCTGCTTCCATAACCTAAAGCACAATTGGCAGATGAATGCAGAAAGTCACAGATCTAAAACCCTGTGAAAGCTTTGATTTCCAGGAGATCCCAGTACATACTTAACAATCACAGGTCTAGTAGGGATCAGAAGGGCAGTTTCTTACATCAGAAACCTAAGAACATTGTATGGCCATCATGGATGGTCTAGAGATTTCAGAAACCATGAAAGAGGAGACTGGTAAAGACTCGTCAATGCAGGTATCTCAGAGAACTAATGAGGGTGCCTTTTGTATGGCAATTTAGGAAAATTCTGGGCTTCCCTAGTGGCTCAGATGGTAAAGAATCTGCCTGCAATGCAGGAGACCCGGGTTCAGTCTCAGAGTTGGGAAGATCCCCTAGAGAAGGGAATGGCTACCACTCCAGTATTCTTTCCTGGAGAATTCCATGGACATAGGAGCCTGGCAGGCTACAGTCCATGGGGTTGCAAAGAGTCAGACCCAATTGAGCAATTAACACTAACACATTTAGGAAGATTCTTAGTCTTAGGTGGAGGATGTTCCATTCAAGATGGGCTGGTTTGAAAGTAAGAGTATTCATGGGCTTAAGTAAAATTTGTAAATAAGGAATATCTCGCTTCAAAACCTAAAACAGCCTAAAAGAATTTGAGGGCAAGTTAATAGCTGTTTCCTAGACAGTGTTTAGGGATGGAAGGACATTTTGTTCATCAAATAATATCCAGGAATTTATCCAAGGTGGTAAGATCTTTTTCTGTCTGTGAGGCAAGAGCCCATCCACTTTTTTGTAAGATCTTTTGTAAATCTCTTTGGATGCAGATATCAATACAGTGTCTTATTTTTGCTTCTGGAGAGAGCTGAAAGCAGTTAGGATGCTGCTTGCAACCATTATGTGTGACAAAAGAAGTACTGACTTACTCCAACCAGTGGCCAGGTAAAGGTGTGTTGTGCCACTAAAGTAAAGGCAAAATTAGGTTGAAGAGGCTTTTAAAACAGGCACTGAATGCAATTTTAGGAAAATCTATAATAGGAAAATACTTGGGGTATGGAGGTCATAATGGGTGGGACCACAGCATAAAGACAGCAGTTCAGTTCAGTTCAGTTCAGTCGCTCAGTCGTGTCCAACTGCAGTAATCTATGGCAAATAATCAATCATTCCTTCCAGGCTTAAGAGTTGGACATATTGAATGGTTAAAAAGAAAAGTAGTGAAGTAGTGGGGATATTAACCCTTTCAGTTTTAAGTTTTATATTAATATAATATCCTCCAATCCTCAAAGGCCCTATTTTAATTTATACTGAACTGCATTAACTATTTCAACAGAGCACAACAAGTCAGGGTGGGTAGTCACTTAAAAGAGTCCCATTTGTCATGACAATTGGTAGGCACCAAAAGACTTAATTTTACTTTGTTACTCAGTGAGTCATAGCATCCATGCACACTTTGAGAGTGTCCTGAAATTAGAACAATAGATTCTAAGACCACGGGCAAGGCAATACTCCTGATGGTTAAGGTAAGGCACATTTATTTGTCTTCTATGTTATACTCAGCAATCCCTGCCTCTTAAGATTTTTGTGGGTACCCTGTTTAAATTTAGTGAAACCCCCAGATATAACTGTAATTTGAGTTATAGTATTGAGGGTATGGAGGTAACGCCATGGTAACGCCATGAAGATTAGACAGTTAGTGCATTTCAGTAGATGTTAATTCAGAACCTATACTGTAAAGGGCCAAAAGCCAATCAATGTCTTTTATATTATTCTTATAAAAATTTTTCTAGGAAATTTTGGCTTTCCAGATGGGTTAAATTGTGGAGACTTTTATTTTTTCAGTTTAATTATTTGTTTTCTCTTCTGGAATATAGTTTTCTTTCATTCTATTTTCCTTTTTTCTTTTGGCTCACTGAATATACTTGGGAGAGGAAGGGTGGCATCATTTTCATATTTATAAACGTGTTGCTCCAGACAGCCTCAAGTATGTATCCTAGGGGTAAAGGAGCGCCTCCATGGCAATGGTTGTTTTATGGCATTTGAAGACTCCAAACTTAAGTCAGGTTTGAAATAACTTTTTGACTGTGCCATAGTAGTGCCATAATTCTTCATCTGTTTTCTTTTTGTTCCCTATAACCCTGAAGATCAGGTTCTTTATTTCAACAGAGGCAAAGACAGGAGAACGGCCCAGTGCAATAACTTTGAGTCCACAACCCTCAGATTGGCAAATTGCTGATGGAGAGTTTTGAAGTCTCCAACTCTAATAGTCATTTTAATTCATCAGGTTTGTATTCATATATTTTGTTCAGTATATAGACATTTAGGATTCCTGTCTCTTATCAAAAATCAACCCGAGCATCATTAGGTAATGTCTCTTTAAACCTGGTTCTAGTCCTTATTCAAAACTCTCTGACATGAATATAGCCACTTGCTTTAACTGGTGAGTGTTTTGCATACATTTCTTCTTCTATCCTTTCACTTTTAACCATTCTGCATATTTACATTTTCAGATGGTTTTATGTTGACTGTATATACCTAAATATGAATTTCATATTACATTTAGCATGTTTTGTCTTTTAATCGGTGCCCTTAGACCATCTAGATATAAAATAATCTTTATTTCTAGATTAAAATCTACTATATTGCTAGTTGTTTTCTAATTCTTTCCATAATTTTCTCCCTTTTTTCTTGCCTTACTCCTATATTTGCACTCATTGTGTATTTTTTCATGATTTCATATTTTTCTATAACTAGACTATTATTCATATCTATTTTAAACAAAGGCTTTAGTGAATCTCCTAAGATTTACAGTTTACAGTTTTTGTTAATCAATTTACTGTCCAATAATAGTATCTTATTTTTCATATACAACAAAAATTAAACAGCTAGAATTTTCAAAAAATATATATTTAGAAAACCCATGGTATACAATTTCAAATAATGGATTACACCTACAGTAAAAAGAGACTATGACATTGACAAGGTGTATAATGAAATAAGAGAGTCTACTGAGTAGAAACACACATATATATGATGTCTCCAAATATAATTGTGGATTTGTCTGTATCTCTATTAATAAAAATAGAATAAAATAGGACTAATAATGAAACCATTAAACAAATTGAAATAGAAGCTGAAAATATATTTATTAAAATTTCAGCCCTATAGGTTTCATAGGCAATTATTGACAAGTACAAAGACAGCTCAGTTGGTAAAAAAATCCACCTGCAATGAAGGAGACCCCGGTTTGATTCCTTAGACAGGAAGATCCGCTGGAGAAGGAATAGGTTACCCACTCCAGTATTCTTGGGCTTTCCTAGTGGCTCGGCTGTTAAAGAATCTGCCTGCAATGTGGGAGACCTGGGTTTGATCCCTGGGTTGGGAAGATCCCCTGGAAAAGGGAAAGGCTACCCATTCCAGTGTTCTGGCCTAGAGAATTCCATGTACTGTATATTCCATGGGGTCCCAAAGAGTTGGAAACGACTGAGAGACTTTCACTTTCACGCAAAGAAGAGAAAATAACAAATATTTTCAAACTATGGAAATACATTCATAGATATGTCTATATACAGGAAAACCAAAATACCATCCCAGTATAAGATGTATAAAAATATCACTTATGAAAATAAATTTAAAATAAACCAGGAACATGTAATAATATGATCATTCAATATAGATCCCACAGGAATCTGGCCTTAGTAGAAACAGAAAGTAGTCAAAAATCTGCCCTTGTGTAGCATAAGCCATGACTCAAAGCCATTGTATTGATCCATATATGTTTCACAACAAATTATTATTAACAGACATAAAAATCTAGACACTTTTATTGCAATTTCTACTATTTCCAGCATCAAATAAAAACTACTAGTCATACAAACCAGCAGTAAATTCAACCCATAATCAAGGAGAAAACACATTCAACAGAAAAAGTTACTGAATAATAGAAATAATGGAACTACTAGACAAGAATGTGAAAATAGCTATTACAAATGCATATACATATATAAAAGGAAACTTAAAAATAATGCACACTTAGTCATTCAGTTGTGTCTGACTCTTTGCGACCCCGTGGACTGTAGTTTGCCAGTTTCCTCTGTCCATGGGTATTCTCCAGGCAAGAATACTGGAGTGGGTTGCCATTCCCTTCTCCAGAGGAGCATCACAACTCAGGGACTGAACCTGGGTCTCCTGCACTGCAGGCAGATTCTTTACCACTGAGCTACCAGGGAAGACATTAAACACAATGAAGAAGGTAGACAAATTAAAAAGAACTAAATGGGGTTTCCCTGGTGGCTCAGATGGTAAAGCATCTGCCTGCAATGCGGGAGACCCAAATTTGATCCCTGGATTGGGAAGATCTCCTGGAGAAAGAAATGGCAACCCACTCCAGTATTCTTGCCTGGAAAATTCCATGGACTGAGGAGCCTGGTAGGCTACAGTCCATGGGGTTGCAAACTGTCAGACACACCTGAGCAACTTCACTTTCACTTTCAAATGAAAGTTCATAACAAAAATGCAATATTTGAAATTATTAAACCATCATATAATAATAACATATATATATAAATAAAAGAGAATAAAGCCTGAAAAAGTGGTCTAATATATGAAAAATCATTGTCCCAGAAAAAAAAAAAAAGGAGACAGAAGGAATATTTGTTAAATAGTGGGCAATTTTTTTTCAAATTTGAAGAAAATATACATCAAAAGATTCAAGAAACTGACTAAGTTCCAAACAAGATAAACACCCATACAGAAATAAGACCCACCTCCCTTACACACACACATACACAAAGGCATATCATAATTAAATAGAAGAAAATATGTGATAGGAAAAACCTGAATAAAAATTAAAGGAATAAAAGAATATTACATACAAAGGAGATAACTAAGAATTGTTACACACTTTCCATCAGCAACATTGCAAACAAAAAATGTAACGGAATGCTTTCTTTAAAGAAAATACCATTCAAAAGTGAAAATTAAGCAAAAATTTATTTTTCCACAAATGAAAACTGTGACAATTTCACTGGTAACATCTTTATACTAAAAGAGCTATTAACAGTTCTTCAGCAGCAGGAAAAGATAACAGATGGAAACTTGTAAGTTGAACACTGAGGAAAAAGGGTCAAAATGGTGAGTAAAAATAGATGATTTTGTTTTCTCGCTTATAATTTATATAGGAGATAATTTATTTTCAAGCAAAAATATCATATAAAATTTTGATGTTCAAAAGCATGCTGAAGATAAACGCATGACAGCAGTAGCATGAAGGATAGTAGGAAGGAAATGAAACTTTACTACTATAGAGGTCTCATCCTTGTTAGGAGAAGTGCTATATAATAGATAGCACTATGGATGAACTTTGATATGATACATAATATAAACCTGAGATTAATCAATGGTAAATCAAGCTGACAGCAGAAATAAAATAGAACACTAACAAATATTCACTTAATACAAAATACAGCATAACAAATAAGAAATAATAAAGAACATAGTGGATGTCTAGAATATATAAAGTAATATGATGCATTCAAATCCAGCCAATTGAAAGATAGAGACTATCAGAATAGACAGATTGTCAAACTTGTCCAAAACACCCAACTATACACTGGTTACAAGAAATTCACCTTAAATACAAATATACCAATAAATTAAAGTAACTGAAAAAAGATATAAGAATGCTAAGATTAAGAAATCTGAAGTGTCTATACTAACAACAGACATAAAAAACTTCAGAACAGGTAACACCACTGGTGATAAAGAGTAATATTTTCTATGAAAGGGGCCAAATTGTCAAAAAAAAACTTAATGATCCTAAATGAATATGCACTAAACAGAACTTTATATGTATGAGGCAAAATCTAACAGAACAGAAAGGAAGAATGCATACATCTGAATTACAGTAAAAGATTTTAATACTTTAATGGCAGCAACTGATAGACCAAGTGTATAGAAAGATTAAAGAAGACTTCAAAAACAAACCTACTCCAGCCACCAACAGCAACACCCAGACTGTTTTTAGGTACCTGTGGTGTGCTCAGTTGCTCAGTTGTGTCAACTCTTTGCAGTCTCTTGGACTGCAGCCTGCCAGTTTCTCTGTGCATGGGATTTTCCTGGTAAGAATACTGGAGCAGGTTCCCACTTTCTCCTCCACAGGATCTTCTCCACCCAGGGAGGGAACCCGGGTCTCTTGCATCTCCTGCATTGGCAGGTGGATTCTTTACAACTGAGCTACCTGGGAAGCACCAAGTACCTGTGAAACCAATTTAGCCCGTGTTTTGTCTAAAACAATAAATTGGAAAGGATGAAAGAATACATATTATGAATTCTGAAAATAATAAAACTATTTTCAGAAATCCAAAAAGAAGGATATCCTGAATACCCATAAACATATCTTTAAATAAACTTTGGGTCAAGTAATAAATCTGTAGACAAATTATACAATATTTTGAACTGAATAAAAATGAGAGGTGAGATGATGTCAAACTGTTATTCAAAATGAATTTGCAGGTTTGAATGATAAAAATTACATTAAGTTAAGTGCAGGGAAGTTGCTCAGTTGTGTCCAACTCTTTGCAATCCCATGGACTGCAGCATGCTAGGCTTCCCTGTCCACCACCAACTCCTGGAGCCTGCTCAAACTCATGCCCATCTAGCCGGTGATGCAATCCAAGCATCTCATCCTCTGCTGTCCCCTTCTCCTCCTGCTGTCAATCTTTCCTAGCATCAGGGTCTTTTCCAATGAGTCAGCTCTTCGCATTAGGTGGCCAAAGTACTGGAGTTAGTTCAGTTCAGTTCAGTTGCTCAGTCATGTCCGACTCTTTGCAACCCCATGAATTGCAGCACTCCAGGCCTCTAAAATTAATGTTCTAAACTTCAACACCAATAAGAAAATCAAAAGAAAAAATTAAGACCAAAGTAAAAGGACAGAAGCAATAACACATTTTATTCTCTTGGGCTCCAAAAACAGACAGTGGCTGCAGCTAAAAAACTAAAATATGCTGAAGATAAATCAACAACACAAGAAAATAAAGAAGAGTTATAACTACAGATCCTACAGACAATGAAATATTAACAAAAGAATGTTATGAAGACATTTATGACAATATATTTGATGACTTTGTTGAAATGAACAAAAAATAAATTATAATTTTATTAAATTTAAAAAAAGGAATTTATTAAAAATATAAATCTACTAAAATAAATGATTTCCAAAAAAAAAGAATGAAGAAATAAATAATCTGAATGGTCCCATTACTAGTAATAATCTGACTTCATAACTGAAAATCTGCCCATTACAAATTTTCCCAGGCCTGGATGACTTTTTTGGAGAATTATACCAAACATTTAATAAAGGAAATAATACCAGTCATATAAAAAGGATAATCATATTTCATTGTACATAAAAATTATATAAAATTGAAATTTCAATATCTGACATTTACCTGAAAATCAGCCACAATTTTTGTTTAGTTACGTGTTACCTATGACTCCTTTCACACTACAATGAGAGAACTGAGTAGCTACAAACAGACCATATGTGGTGAGGTAATTGCTTATCAGTGCTGCTTGGTATACACACAAATCAAGAGTGATGCAATTATCACATAACCCTTTTCAGAAATGTACCTGTGCCCTGATTTATAAGAAAAATTGAAAATACACACACAAACATACACATACAGAAAATATTGATAATTTTTTACTAAATAAAATTTGATAAATTCTATTCATCAAAACCCAATTAGCAATAGGTAGAATTTACAACTTACGTTCAGGATATGTATGAAGTACACATATGAAGAATTCACAGAAGATATTAAGCAAATGTCCTACAAAGTACTAAAAGGTTTTCAAGATCATGAGAAATCATTAAAATAAAATTAAAACCATAATAAGCTATCAGTACCTTCCTACTAGAATGAGTTGAGTTTATGCACTCAGTCGTGTCTGACTCTTTGTGACCCCATGGACTGCAACCCACCAAACTCTTGCCTGGATTTTCCAAGAAATGGCAGAGGAACCAGAAACACTTAATATCTATTGATAAACACAGACCCACAGGTATAATAATAGCTAAATGAAAAGAACAGGAAGATCTCAGGCCTTTTAACAACCTCTGCTTCTTAAATAACATATTGCTTGACTTTTGTGATACCAATTCCACTTGTCCTGCTTCCTCTTTGGCCACTAAGTTTTTACACAGTTGATGATGTTTCTATTTATCCTATAAATGTTGGATTTTTTCCCCTCACTGCTTTGTCAGATTCTCTTTTAATTCTCACTCTATATGCTACACTTTAAAAAGATTTATTGATTGCTATTGCTACAAGAGATGTATCACAAAAAATAGTTTTTTCTCCTGACATCCAGATCTAAATGTCCAAAATACCTACTCCAAATTCCCACTTGAATATCTTATTGGCATCATCAAACCTTTTCCTATATTAAATTCATCACATTAAATCAAATATCAAGCCTCTTATAAGGTTCTCATTCATAGATACAGTATTACCAGATAAAATACAGAACACTCAGCTAAAGTTTAATAGCAGAAAAAAGAAGATGAATAATTTTGTATAAGTATGCCAAAAATAGTCTATGAGGCCTACTTATACCAAAAAAAAAAGTATTCATTGTTTTACTGAAATTCAAATGTAATTGGATATCATGTATTTTTTTTTTATTTAAGTAATCAGTCATTCTTACCATGATATCCTCTTTTTTTGTCTCTCTCTCTCTCTCTCTCTCTATCTCTCAGGACACACCTGGCCAGTCACCATATGTTTCAGTTACCACTAAATGATCCCCAAGTCTGCTCTGTATCTCTAAATAGTTTAGTTGCTAACACCTTCATCACAAATATTCCAATCTCTTAGTTTCTTAATTGCCATTTTGTCTCCTTTCTCTGCAGTGTTGTCAAAATTAACTCAAATGCCATTTTGTCTCCTTTCTCTGCAGTGTTGTCAAAATTAACTCAAATCTGACCATTTTACTTCCTTGAATAATATCTTCCTATGATTTTTAGTTGTACTGAGTGCCAAGTAAATCCTTACATTTCGCTTTTAAAGCCCTCAGTGATCTGTTCTTG